>JAJIBD010031728.1:0-60000 GCA_021461705.1 Cryptotis parvus
CTACGGGAGGAAATGAGAGCAGAAATGAGAACCATGCAAAGAGAAATATCATCACTTAAAAACTCAGTAGATGAAATGAAAAACACAATCGGGGCTCTCAACAGTAGGATGACAGCAGCGGAAGAGAGAATCAGTGAGACTGAAGATGAGCTGCAGAAAGCACTCAGAGAACTACATAAGATGGAAAAGATCGGAAAATGGATCAGCAACGGAACAGAGAACAATGGGATGCAGCCAGGCGGAACAACATAAGAATCATCGGAGTCCCAGAGGGACAGGAAAGTAACCCCAAGGAAATTAAAACAGTTAAAAACATCCTGGCTGAAAAGTTCCCCCGAGTTAAAGGATGAAGGCATCCAGATCCAAGAAGCCCGAGCGCATACCAGCAAGAAGAGACCCCAATAGAAAGACCCCAAGACACATCCTAGTCAAAGTAATGGATGCCATAGACAGAGACAGAATTCTTCAGGCAGCAAGATCAAAGAAGGAAATTGTGTACAAAGGAGCATCCATTCGACTTTCAGCAGACTTCTCAGAAGACACCCTCCAAGCCCGAAGGCAGTGGTGGGATATAGTAAAAAAACTTAATGAAATGAACGCCTCAGCAAGAATTCTTTATCCAGCTAAACTCTCACTCAGATTTGAAGGACAGATATACAACTTCTTGGATAAACAACAGCTTAGGAACTTTGTAAATCAAAACCAACCTTAAAAGAAGGGACTGAATGATCTACTATAAGACGACACATAACCCAAAAGAACAACAAATCTATACAGAGAGATGGCACAAAATCCCATGACAATAATCTCTCTCAATGTCAACGGTCTAAATGCACCAGTTCAGAAACACAGAGTGGCAAAATGGATCACAAAAATTGAATCCGACATTCTGCTGCCTTCAAGAAACACACCTGAACAATCGGAGCAAAGACAGGCTCAAAATAAAAGGCTGGAAAACAATCCTTCACTCAAACAACCCATCCAAAAAGGCTGGGGTAGCCATACTGGTATCTGACAACATAGACTTCAGGCCGAAGAAGGTCAGAAGGGACAGTGAAGGTCACTTGTTAATAGTCAAGGGATGCATATATCAGGAAGAAATTACGCTTATTAAACATATATGCACTCAACGAGGGGCCAGCAAAATACCTAAAACAACTACTAATAGACTTCAAAGAAGACATTGACAGCAACACAATTGTAGTTGGAGACTTCAACATTGCTCTATCAACCCTGGATAGATCAACAAGATTGAAACTTACCAAGGAAATACTGGCCCTAAAAAAGAGGAGATGGAAGAAAGAGGGCTGGTAGACATATACAGGACATTTCATCCCCAAAAAGCTGAATACACTTTCTTCTCCAGTGCACATGGAACATACTCCAAAATAGATCACATGCTGAGCCATAAATCATACCTCCATAAAATCAAGAAGATCGAAATTGTTCCAACTATTTTTTCAGACCATGATGCACTGAAAATAGAAGTTAATTGTACACAAAAACGGAGACCAATTCCAAGTACCTGGAAAGTAAACAACTCACTGCTGAACAACCAGCAAGTCATAAAAGAAATCAAAGAGGAAATCCAAAGATTCCTTGAAACAAATGAGACTGAAGACACGAATTACCAGAACTTGTGGGATACGGCAAAAGCAGTGTTAAGAGGCAAGTTCATAGCTCTTCAGGCATTCATCAGAAAAGAAGAAAAGGCCATCATAAACAGTCTGACTTCACAACTTAAGATCTTAGAGAGTGATCAACAAAAGGAGCCCAACCCAAGCAAAAAGAAAGAAATAATAAAACTTAGAGCAGAAATCAATGAGATGGAATGTCAAAAAACAATCCAGAAGATCAACGAAACCAAAGCTGGTTCTTTGAAAAACTAAACAAGATTGACAAACCACTTGCAAGACTTGTAAGAAAAGGAAAAGAGAGAACCCAAATAAATAGAATCAGAAATGAAAACGGAGACATCACAACTGAAAACACAGAAATTCAAAAGATCATCAGAGATTACTATGAGAGCCTGTATGCCACGAAACAAGAGAACCTAGAAGAAATGTACAAATTCCTGAATTCCTATAGCTTCCCAAGTCTGCAACAAGAAGATTTGGAATACCTCAACAAACCTATCTCCATCGAGGAAATAGAATCGGTAATCAAAAGTCTCCCTAAACACAAAAGCCCAGGCCCAGATGGATTCACCAGTGAATTCTACAAAACCTTTAAAGAGGACCTACTCTCAATTCTTTTTAAGCTCTTCCGGCAAATTGAAGAAACAGAAATACTCCCAAATAGCTTTTACGAGGCACATATCACCCTGATACCCAAAGCAGACAAAGATGTCACAAAAAAGGAAAACTACAGACCAATCTCCCTGATGAATACAGATGCTAAGATCTTCAACAAAATACTAGCAAATAGAATCCAAAGAGTCATCAAAAGATTGTACACCATGACCAAGTGGGATTCATCCCGGGAATGCAAGGATGGTTCAACATCCGCAAGTCATTCAACATAATGCATCATATCAACCAAAAGAAAAATAAAAACCATATGATCATATCAATAGATGCAGAGAAGGCATTTGACAAGATTCAACACCCGTTCATGATTAAATCTCTCCATAAAATTGGGATTGAAGGAACCTTCCTCAAGATAATCCAGGCCATCTACTACAAGCCCACAGCGAGCATCATTCTCAATGGGGAAAACCTGAAAGCCTTCCCCTTAAGATCAGGGACAAGACAAGGCTGCCCACTCTCACCACTTCTATTCAATATAGTACTGGAAGTACTTTCCATAGCAATCAGGGAAGAAAAAGACATTAAGGCATCCAGATAGGAAGGGAAGAAGCCAAGTTATCACTATTTGCAGATGACATGATATTATACCTGGAAAACCCAAAACTCTCTACCAAGAGGCTCCTAGAAATAATACATTCTTACAGTAGTGTAGCAGGATACAAAATCATTACCCAAAAGTCAATGGCCTTCCTATATGCAAACAGCGAAAAGAGAAGAAAGGGACATTAAAGAAACTATCCCATTCACAATTGCACCGCAGAAAATCAAATACTTAGGAATCAGTCTGACAAAGAATGTAAAGGATCTCTACAAAGAAAACTACAAAACGTTACTTCAGGAAATAAAAGAAGACCTGAGGAAATGGAGACACATTCCCTGCTCATGGATTGGAAGGATTAACATTATCAAAATGGTAATACTCCCTAGAGCTTTATACAGATTCAATGCGGTCCCTATAAAGATACCCATGATGTTCTTCAAAGAAATTGAACAAACACTCCTGAAATTTGTATGGAATAATAAAACCCCACGAATAGCTAAAACAATCCTTGGGAAAAAGAAGATGGGAGGTATCACTTTCCCCAACCTCAAGCTCTACTACAGAGCAGTTGTAATTAAGACAGTGTGGTATTGGTATAGAGACAGACCCGTAGACCTATGGAATAGAACTGAGTATCCTGAAACGCACTCACAAATATACAACCACTTAATCTTCGATAAAGGAGCAAAAAATATTAAGTGGAGCAAAGAAAGCCTCTTCAACAAATGGTGCTGGGAAAACTGGGCAGCTACATGTAAAAAAATGAACTTAGACCTCCTTCTAACGCCATGCACAAAAGTCAGATCAAAATGGATTCTAGATCTCAACATCAGACATGAATCTATAAGGTACATCGAAGAAAACATAGGAGAAACGCTCTACAACATCGAAACGAAAAGTAACTTTAAAGATGACACACCACTGACCAAGCAAATGGAAGCAAAGATAAACAAATGGGATTATATAAAACTAAAAAGCTTCTGCACCTCAAAAGAAACGGTGACCAAGATACAAAGACAATCCACAGAGTGGGAAAGGATATTCACCCAATACCCATCTGACAAGGGGTTAATATCCAGAATATATCAGGCACTGGTATCACTCCATTGCTTCTTTGAGTTCCTACTTCATCCTTAACAGTTCTTTCTGAAATTTCTTATTAGAGAGGTTCTATAACTCATCACTATTGCTTGGTTCATCTGGGTTAGTGACTTCACACACTAAGATTGATGGAATTCTGCATTGTTTTACCATATTGACTATTGTAGGTTGAAAATGTGTGTTATGGGTGGCTATACCATACAGTTAGTAAGTGCCTGAGTTGTTTGCATTTGGGATGGATGGCAAGGAATTTTGAACAAATGCTCACTGGTATCTCAGGTAAGATAACTATTTATTAGTTCAGCTAGTGCGTCCACACGGGTTTGAACTTTGGGATGTCGATGGGTGGTTCCCTGAGTGTTTCCTTGGGGTTCCTGGAGTGCCAATGCACCTGGTAGAGAGGATGGGAAGCGTTGGGGGGATGGGTGGAAGTAGTATGGCGGCAGGTTCGAAGCTTAGTGTGCCTCAGCCCCATTGGTGATAGTTCCAGACCTTTACCCTGGAACTGAGTGTTTCTGTGGGGTGTCTGCAGCGCCCAACGTACCTGGTATAGAAGATGACCCATTAATTACTTTCAATACTCATATCTAGTCTAGTCTAGTTTCATTTCTAGCCTAGCATTACTATTACAAACAATTATTCTCAAACTGGTCTCTTCTCTATCTTCCTGACCCTCTGCCCCACAAAGACTTGTGGTCAATTCCAACCACTGACCTACGCTGGCCCATTTTCCCTGGACTGAGATATAAGTCTCGTGCTATTTTTTAAACTTTTATTTTCAGTTATACATTATTCCAGCACTTGCCCCTTCACCAGTGTCCTATTCCCAACAGCAATGGCCCCAAAGTCTCTCCTCCCTTCCCCACCCTGCCTCTATAGCAGGAACTTTTGCTCTCTCTCTCT
Organism: Cryptotis parvus; assembly: GCA_021461705.1. NCBI lineage: Eukaryota > Metazoa > Chordata > Mammalia > Eulipotyphla > Soricidae > Cryptotis > Cryptotis parvus. Next base: position 4,855 of record JAJIBD010031728.1, read on the forward strand.
TCTCTTACTCATTGTGGCCTGCTCTACAGACATTTAGTGATTATCAAGCAAATCCCTTTGTGTACATTCAATGCTCAGTTCTAGTCTTGTGTTAACATTTCCCACAATTAGTAGAACACTGGTATATTTTTATATCCCATTAATGAATGCAGTCATTCTATATCTGTCCTTTCCCTTCTGACCGATTTCTCTCAGCATGATAGTCTCCATGTCAATCAATTTGCAGTTAAATTACATAACTTCATATTTTCTTACAGTTGCATAGTATTCCATTGTGTAGATGTATCATAGTTTCTTTAGCCAGTCTTCTGTTCTCGGGTATTTATATTGTTTTTTGATTCTTGCTATTGTGAATAGAGCTGTGATTAATACAGTGGTGCAGATAGTGTTTCTTCTATGTGTTTTTGGGTCTCCAGGGTATATTCCTTAGAGTGGTATTTCTGGGTCAAATGGGAGCTCAATACCTAGTTTTTGGATATTAACTAACAATTATTTGGTCCAGTTTTTGGTCCAGTCCAAAAAGGGCTGGACCAGTCAGCACTCCCACCAACAGTCCCTTTCTGTCTGCATACAAACCATCACCAGTTGTACTTGCTATTTTGGATGTGTGCCAGTCTCTGTGATGTCAGATGATAACTCATTGTCATTTTTATTTGCAGCAACCTGATTAATGATGAAGAGAACTTTTTCATATTCCTTTTGGTCATTTGAATTTCATCTTTGAGTAAGTTTCTGTTCATTTCTTCTCTTAATTTTTTAATGGGGTTGGCTGTTTTCTTCTTGTAAAGTTCTACCAGTGCCTGATATATCCTGGATATTAACCCCTTATCAGATGGGTGTTGGGTGAATATTCTTTTTTTCTTTTCTTTTTTTTTTTCCTTTTTTGGGTCACACCCAGCGATGCTCAGGGGTTACTCCTGGCTTTGCATTCAGGAATTACTCCTGGCAGTGCTCAGGGGACCATGTGGGATGCCAGGGATCGAACCCAGATCGGCTGCATACAAGGTAAACGCCCTACCCACTGTACTATTGCTCTGGCCCTTGGTAAATATTCTTTACCACTCTGTGGACTGTTTTTCTATTTGGTCACATTTCTTTTGAGGTGCAGCAGCTTTTTAGTTTTATATAATCCCATTTGTTTATCTTTGCCTCCATTTTCTTTGCTGTGGTGTTTTATCTTTGAAGATACCTTTAGCTTCGATGTCGAAGAGAATTTTTCCTATGTTTTCTTCAATGTACCTTATAGATTCATGTATGATGTTGATATCTTTAATCCATTTTTATCTGACTTTTTGCATGGCATATGAAGAAGGTCTAAGTTCCTTTTTATACGTAGCTTCCCAGTTTTCCCAGCACCATTTGTTGAAGAGGCTTTCTTTTCTCCACTTAATTTTTTTTCTCCTTTATCAAAGATTAAGTGACTGTATATTTGAGAGTGTGTTTTAGGATATTCAGTTCTAGTCCAAAGGTCTTAGATCTATCTGTATACCAATACCATGCTGTTTTAATTTCTACTGCTTTGCAGTAAGGTTTGAAATGGGAAACTGATACTTCCCATCCTCTTTTTCCCAAATATTGCTTTAGCTATTTGTGGGGATTTATTATTCCATACAAATTTCATGAGTGTTTGGTCAACTTCTTTTGAAGAATTTCATGGGTATCCTTATAGGTACGGCATTGAATCTGTATAAAGCTCTAGAGTTTTTTTTTAATATCACACAAGTGATCGCAGTCATTATATAATTTGTCCTTCCTCTGCCTCATTTCACTCAGCATTACATATTCCATGTCAATACACTTATATGCAAATTTAATGACTTCATTTTTGCTAACAGCAGCATACTATTCCATTGTGTATATGTACAGCAGTTTATTTAACAACTCATATATTCTTGAGTACTCTGTTGGTTTCCTGATTTTGGCTATGATGAATAGGCAATTAACATAGAAGTGTAAATGGTTTTTCTGCTATATATATATGGGCCCTCAGGATGTGGTTTCTGGGTCAAATGGGAACTTTATTTCTAGTGTTTTGAGTAATGTCCATATTGTATTCCAAAAAAAAGCTACACTTGTGGACATTCATTCCCACTAGCAATGAATGAGTCTTTTTTCTCCCCATATCCAGACCAAAACTGGTTCTTCTTGTGCTTGTGGATGTGTGCCAGTGTCTGTAATATGAGATAATAATTGTTTGTTGTCATTTGAATTTCTTCATTGACGTAGTTTCTGTTCATTTCTTTTTTTCCATTTAATAATGAGGCTGAATTTTTTTCTTGTAAAGTTTCACTAGTGCCTTATATAACTTGATCACTTGATCACTTGACATCCCGTTATTCATTGATTTGCTCAAGTGGGCTCCAGTAACATTTCCATTTGACCCTATCATGTGCCAGTGTAGCCCAATGGTATCTGGCTGCATCAGGAATACGAAGAGCTTCAAACAATTCATTCAGGGTCTTGACAAAGAAGTCTGACCATCTTGTAGGTGGGCAGCTACGTGATCTTTGGATATCCCTTGGGATCCAGTCAGTAATGGCTCTAGTCCAGTGGTTGTCTCCAGATTGCATTACATGTCCAGCCCATCTGATTTTAGATGCCTTGGCAAACGAGACAGCGTCCCTGACTCTGGAACATAGCTCTTTCAATTCCTCTTTGGGAGACCCGAATAGCATTCTCATGCTGCTTTCATAGGGCCCAGGTCTCTGAGGCGTATGTTAATGCAGGGAGAATGGTGGAGTCAAAGATATGTGCCAGGAGCAGGAGGTTTTTTTTGTCTTTTTTAGCTATTTCTTCTATGCTTTTGAAGGCATTGCATGTCGCTCTCTTCCTCCAGTGCAGCTTATATCTGGGATATAAGCCTTATATATCTGGGATATTAATTCTTAAACAGATGGGTAAATATTCTTCCCCAATCTGTTTTTTTCTTTGTATTTGGTCACCATTTCTTTTGAGATATAGAAACTTATTAGTTTCCATGTAGTCCCATTTATCTTTGGTTCAACTTGCTTCATCTTTTGAATATATCTTTAGCTTTGTATGCAATGTCTTTTGATAGAGCCCTTGGGCATGGAAGCTTTATTTTACTTGAGAACAAATTTATTTGAACTTTGAAAGCAAAAATATCATGTTGAATAAATACAATAAAGGACTTATAGATCAAAGAAGATATCTTTGTTAAATAAAGATGACATATTTATTAAATAACCAATTTTGAGTGAAATGAGTCATAGGAGAAGGAAAGACATAGAATATTACTCATTTGTGGATTAATAAAATATTTTAGATTAATATTGAAGGACAGTAGAAACAAGTCCCAGGAGATATGGTCCACTCTTGGAAGCTTGCCTCAGTAGGGCTGGTGATGGTGAGTATAGTTAGGAGAGAGAAGGGACTAGTATGACAGTGATAGTTGAAAATGACCACTATTGACAAAAACTGAATGTGGAAAGTAGGTAAAGAAAGAGGCATGATAACCTTCCAATAACTCTGTTGCAAATTATAATGCCCAGAATGAAAGAGATTAAGGGAGAGAGACAGAGAAAAAAAGAACCTGCCATAGAATCATGTTGGTGGGAGGATGTTGTTGAGAGTGAATCTGGGAGCAATGGCGGAAAGAATTGTATGCTGGTAAAGGGAAAGGTGTTGGAACATTGTATGAATAGAACCCATTTATGAATAACTTTGTAACTGCACATCCCACAGTGATTCAATTGAAAAGAACTTCAAATCCTTGACTTACATGTGACCATTTCACTAAACATGTCAGTAGCTAAGATAACCTTACCCGCATCCCGATGTTCCCTTTTATTCTTCCATGCTCTTTTTATGCAGTCATTCATTATCCACCAGGAACACTCAGGCACAGTAGTACTAATGTTTAGGATCCAACTTTGAAACTAAGAGACCAAAGATTCGAAGTCCACAGAAGCACTGTTGATTTTCTTTTCAAGATGTAATGGAAGAATGACTGCTACCTTTAAGACACCACTAAAATAAATAAATAAATTGAATTGTGAGAGTTAGGATATGGGTAGATGCAATTTTAGGTATTAACGTCATGAAATTTCTCATTGATTAAGGTACATTCCAGCAGGGCCTCACAAAAAGCCAGACGACCCCTCCCCACTCCATGAGGGCCGCCATCTTCCACATCGGACTTTCCTCTAGTCAGAACTCCACCCAGCAGCAGATGATCCTATCACAGCCCAGATCATTGACACCCACCCTGCAGCAGTTTTTTTTTTCAATCCGGCCCAGGTATGCTGATCCACAGACTTACAGACATGGGGCAGAGCTGCTACTTGCTCTCCCTGTGCCCAGTAACTCACGAGGCACCCGGGAGGGATGGCGGGGTTCTAGCCCTGGCCCGCCATTCCAGCAGGGCCTCACAACAAGCCAGATGACCCCTTCCCACTCCATAAGGGTCGCCATCTTCCACATCGAACTTTCCTCTCGTCAGAACTCCACACAGCAGCAGACGATCCTATCACAGCCTGGCTCACGTGGCCACAAGTGGCCGCTGGTTCAATAAATGCTGTATTTAGAGGTGACTACAAGAGTATGCCAACCACACGGCAAGCCTGGCAAGCTGCCCGTGTCATATTTGATATGCCAAATACCAGTAACAACTATATTAGGTCATTCCCATGACCTAATAGAACTGTCTGAGGCTCTTTATGTTCCTGGAGCAAGCAGATGCCTTTGGGCTTTACTAGCATGAGACAGGACATATGGAGATGTTACTGGTGCCTGCTTGAGCAAATAGATGATGAACGGGAAGAGGGTGATAGTGATAAGGTACATCCTGATTAAGACAACAATGAGATGAAGGATTTCATCTTTGGGTTTCTGTGCCAACAATGGAAATAGAGAGATGGTTTTTGCATCTGTTAGATGAAACTGCAGTCCTGTGTGAGCAGAGTCACAAAGCACACTTCGCAAAAAAAGGTCTTAAAGATATTATCGAAACAAAAGTATAAATGATGACATGAATCCTTACTTAGAATTGAGGATGTAAAGTTTAAGGAGGACTTTGAAAAAAATGTATCCTTTGAATTTTATTTTATTTCACAGTGAACTTTTATTAGAGGGACCATCACCTAAATGTATTGTAAGCAAAATTCTGGAATAGATTACTCATTATGTTTCCCTTTGAAAAGGAATTGGTGATCACATGAAGCTAGCATGAGTTCACTGAGAAATAGCAATTTCACACTAAACCTTATTTATTGATTTAAAAGGGATTACTGGATTAAACTACATAGTGGGCTTTATTTTTTTAGGAAAATTTTTGGCCATGGATCAGACAAGACCCTTTCTTCTTGCCAGAACCCAAATTAGTCACTAATTTTTATTAATAAGACTGTGAGTATAAAGAAAAACAAAATCACAATTCTAATAGACAATAGTCAGGTCTTTCAATAAAATCTAAAGATGCCATTAATAAATACTCCGTCCTTTGTTAGTGAAGTTTTCCAATCTGAGTACTTTCAGAAGGAGTGAATAGAATTGAAGCTTCACTAAATTCCTTTGCATTTTAAGATAAATAAAATGTGGATGTTGTGCAATAGTTCTTGCATTATGGCCACTTGACAAGCCAATGACATCTCAAAACAAAGATTTAGCTCAGTGGTAGAGCACTTGTGAAGTAAGAAGCGATCTTCCATGTGTGAAATCTTGAGTTCAAGCATGAGAGATGGGGAGGGGTAAACTTCTAGGTACCACCTAAACCTCTAAACCTTCTGAATCAGAAGCAGAAGTAGTTCTGGGACTGAAAGGACTGACATCCTAAGACCTGAGCTCTAGGAGATCCTGATATCTACCAAGAGAGATGTTTATTGTTTTGTGGTAAAAGTTGCACATCATGTGATTACTTTTGCCTGGAATTTCCTGGTTCTGCTCTACATTGCTCTGCTGATTACAGTTTGAAAGTACCTTTTGTTCACTGGAGAGAAGAGCATTTTTGCATTTTCATTCCACAAAGGTTTATGCAGCCCCCTCTACCCATTTGATCTATTAGTTATACGTTTGACAAAGTGATGAATTTTACAATAAGGGGAAATAGGACATTTGTTATGAAAATTGTTTGGATTAGTAGCTAGTTGAAAGCCTCCACAGGAAATATTTTATTGTGGATCAGCAACAATTCGTATAGAGGATTCCAGTAGTGATCTGTGACCCTGACTGCAGCCTTCTTAGCAAATTTTTAATTGAATCACTGTGAGATACACAGTTACAAAGTGCAAAGTTGTTCATAATTGGATTTCAGTCATACAATGTTTCAACACCCTTCCCTTTAGTGTACATTTTCCACTACCAATGACCTCAGTTTCCCTCCTGCCAAAGCCCTCCTCCCCACCTCCCAGACCAGTCTGCCTCCGAGGCAGCCACTTCTCTCTCTCTTTCATGCTCTCTTGCTCATTTTTTTCTTCTTCTCTTTCTGGGCATTGTGGTTTGCAATACAGGAACTGAAAGGTTATCATGTTTATCCACTGACCTACTTCTAATCCTCAGTTCCTATCCAGAGTGATAATTCTTGGCTATTACTTTCATAGTGGACCTAACTGACCTCCCCACTCCACAACATGTAGCAAGCTTCCAACCAAGGGCCAGTGCTCCTAGTCTTTGTTACTATTGCCCTTGGGCATTAATATCCTACTATGATTTTTTATATCTATGTCTTAGATTGACATGTTTTCCCAGTAAGAACTCACATGAAAATTACAATGATGTGTCTCAGATACAGGTGACTCAGAGATCACTGGGGAAGTACTGATTTAGCCCATTTATTTATTTATTTTTCTGCTTTTGGGGTCACTCCTGGAATTGCCGGGGACCATATGGGATGCCAGGGATCGAACCCGGGTCTACTGCTTGCAAGGCAGACGCCCTACCCGCTGGACTATCGCTCCGGCCCCTGATTTAGCCCATTTAGGAAGAGCATATAAGGTGGTTTTGAAACTTTCTTTAAAATGCTATAGACAAATATGCACGTTCAAGTGTTTCAACATTTTTATTTTGGTACCTGCTTCTGGCTCCCTTCAGAGCCTTTTCTGATAGTCTCAGAAAGCTGCCTCTTGTTAAGGCGTTTTGTTGAAGAATCAAGGCGTTCTTCCGGCAGCATCTTTTAGGTGGAGAGGCAGTGCCGGACCAAAGCAAAGGGTCCACTTTGGTTTTAACTGGGAGTCAGTCCAGTGAAGACTGAGTTGAATTTGGGACAATGTCACCATTCTTTTCTTTTTTTAATTTTTTTAGGGGGAAACGACTTTATTTTAACATTTTTTTTTCTCTTTGGTTCACATCCAGTGATGCTCAGGGGCTACTCCTGGCTCTGCATCAGGAATTGCTCCTGGCAGTGCTTGCCGACCATATGGGATGCCGGGATCGAACCTGGTGGGCTGCGTGCAAGGCAAACGCCCTCCCGCTGTGCACGCCCGGCCCTCCGCCACCATTCCTTTGAGGTTAGAAAACCTCCCTACTTCATTTCATATTCCATAAAGATAGAGGACTGTCATGTAAGTCTAGGAAGAGCGGTTCTGTTTCCATAGGAATTCATGTGGGCCCTGATCCTGTCACGACATTGGTCATGCTAGAGTCACACATCTCTTGGGAGTTGTTTTGATTTCCCAAATAATTCCCATTCCAGACTAGGCATTCGTGTGTATGGCAAAGCTTTTTTTTTGGGTTTTGTTTTTGGGTCACACACCTTAGTTTGAGTAAGAAAAGACTCTGGTCATGGGACCATCTGTGGTGCCTGGGATCGACCTGGGTTGCTGCGTGTAAGGCAAGTAACCCTATCTTTTCTGCGCCCCAAGAAATTCTTCTAAATTTGCACATTAGGTGGGATGTGTTTCATAGACGGAGAGAACAAAGATTGGTTTGAAGTGATGGGCTTCAGGATGCTAATTTTGTTAGCAGTAATTGACAAACACTGTATGAACATTTCTCTCTTTTCTTTTGGTGGGGTGCGATCAAGCCACAGTTGGTGTTTAGGGGCCATTCTTTGCTTTTACTTCAGAGCTCAGGGGACTTTGCCCTGCCAGGAATCTAACCCAGACAGACTACCTGCATGCAAAGCATGTGTTCACCCCTTTCAGCAGACTCTCTGACCATCTCCTTTAATTCTCGCGATACCCTGAGTTACACACACTGGCATTTTGGTCTCGGCTCCAGTCCAGCTGAAGGAACAGGGTAGAGTAATGGGAATTTGCATGTTCCCTTTTCCTGCCACAGACCAAATATGGATCTTGTGCTTGCAAGACAAATTGCCACCGAGTGCTCGCCTCGGTCCTTGTATTTTGTTGTTTTGTTTGTGTTGAGGGACCAGCTTAGGGCTTAGTTTCTGCTCTGCCCTCAGAGATGGTGAGTGCAGGGATGGAACCTAGTTGACTGCATGCAAGGGTAGTTTGTTTGTTTGTTTTTATCACTCAAAAATGATCACTTTTGATCATTCTCTTAGCAAATGCAATATTAAATTGCCAAGGGCCTGATATGGGGGGCAGGCTTTAGGGGAGGTTGGGAAAATGGAGACAGTGGTGGAGGGAAGATGTAATGGTGGAGGGATGGGTGTGGAATACTGAATGCCTGTAAAAATGTGTGTTCTTGTTTTGGGGGAGTGTATATGTCCACATCCGGACTTCCTCCTCGTCAGCACTCCACCCAGCAGACCAGCGGCAATGTGGTTCATGTATAAATGCTGGATTTTGAGATGACTACAAGAGTATGCTACCCGCACGGCAGAGCCTGGCAAGCTACCCGTGTCGTGTCGTATTTGATATGCCAGATACCAGTAACAATTATAGACCTCATTCCCAGGACCTGATGGAATGGTTTGAGGCTCTTTTATGTTCCTGGAGCAAGCAGGTGCCCTTGGACTCTACTTGCATGAGACAGGTCATATGGAGATATTACTGGTGCCCGCTTGAGCAAATCGATGATGAACGGGAAGACAGTGACAGTGACAGTCTCAGATTATATAATAATGCATAAGCTATGATAGCATTGTATAATAAATGAGGCTTCCAAAAAGCAAAAACTAATTCAAAGAACTATATAAATTTTCACATCTAAGGCTCTAATGCCAATGTCATACTATGCAAAAATGATGAAGCTCTAAAATTGTACCTATGGAGCACTATTCATGGTTTTTACCACAAATCTGTAATTTTTTTGTTGGCTGGGGTGGAGTGATCACACACTGTGGTGTCTGGGGCAACTGCATGAAAGACAAGCATTTATACTATACTATTCCATACTGTAAAAAAATGTACTATACTGTACTATATCTTCAGATTCTACAGATCTTTTGAAAGGATTTTGAAACATGGAAGCCACACATTTGATTTCAATATTTCCCAAACTTCAAAGAGTTGGATTTTAAACAAAAGTTAGAAGTGTAGTCTACATTGCTTTCACCAAGTTACACTTGTTAATGAATTCCATAGGAATTTATATGTAGAACTCTTACTAGGAAATGCAAGGTATATAAAACCATGTCTTAGGAAGTATTGAGAATGTTCCTCATGGATATGATGTATTAGCATAAAAAGAGATATCTAAAGGGCTAATCAGTCATCTTGAAATATGTACTTAAAATACTTTATTTTGGAAGAAGAATCAATCTTGTGGTGCTCAGGGCTTGTTTGGTGTAGCCACAGGGATAAAATACAACTAAGAAAGAGAAAACTGTGAAAACATAATTCCACTCCGCATTTGAAAAATATTTCCAAGAATCATTTGTAGTAAAGTGCGTGTAGTAAATTCTGTTCCTGAAGTGTTAAAGTGGGAAAGATCACTTAAGGGATGAAGCCACTGGTTTTCACTTAGGGTGACAAATGATTTTTTAAAACTACTGTAATACCCCCTAAGCTTAAGCTTATGAAAGACACAGATACAAGAGACACAGATACATGGGGCAGAGCTACTACCGGCTGTCCCTGTGCTCAGCTTATCATGAGGCATGCGGGAGGGAAGGCGAGTTCTAGCCCTGGCCTTCCATACCAATAGAGTCTCACAAAAAGTCAGAGGAGGAACCCCCACACCATGAGGGCCATTATTTTCAACATCCGGGCTCCACAGCTCGTCACAGATAAATCCAAGAGATAAGCCCATGTCTCCCAATTGCATGAGGTAGCAATGCATGAACTGAGAGCCTACAACTGAGAGTACACCACCCACACAGCAGCACAGCAGAGCCTGGTAAGCTACCTGTATCGTATTTAATATGCAAAAAAACCCAGTAACAATTATAAACCTCATTTCCATGACCTGAACAAATGATTTGAGGCTTTTCATGTTCCTGGTGTGAACAGATGCCCTTAGGCTACACTAGCATGCAATAGGACATTTTGAGATGTTACTGGTGCCCGCTTGAGCAAATCGATGAACAATGGGAAGACAAGTGATACAAGTGATAAAAGCTTAAGTACATACCAATAAGTGTTCTAGTAGCACAATAAATGGATCTCTAAAAGCATTAAAATCTTGAAGAGTGTTAAGAATTTCTCTATGCACTTTAGCCCAAAATGGAGAAAGGAAAGCCTCTTCAACAAGTGGTGTTGGGAAAACTGGGCAGCGATATGTAAAAACAATGAATTTGGACCTCTGTCTAAACCATGCACAAAAATCAGATCAAAACGGATTAAAGATCTCAATATCAGACCTGAATCCATAAAGTACATGGAAGAAAATATAGGGAAAACCCTCGAAAACATTGAAGCTAAAGGCATCTTCAAAGGTAAAACACCATTTAAAAAAGCAACTAGAAGCAAAGTTAAACATATGAGACTACATAAAACTAAAAAGCTTCTTCACCTCAAAAGAAACAGTAACCAAAATACAAAGACCAACCACAGAATGGGAAAGAATATTCACCAATACCCATCTGATAAGAGGTTAATATCCAGGATATATCAGGCATTGGTAGAACTTTACAAGAAAAAACAACCAACCCCATCAGAAAATGGGGAGAAGAAATGAACAGAAACTTTGACAAGGAAGAAAATCAAATGGCCAAAAGACATATGAAAAAATGCTGATCATCATTAATCATCAGAGAGATGCAAACCAAAACAACAATGAGATATTATCTCACACGACAGAGATTGGCACATATCCAAAAGAGCAAGAACAAGTGCTGGTGTGGATGTGGGGAAAAGGGGATTCTCATCCATTATTGGTGGGAATGTCACCTGGTACAGCCTTTTTGGAAAACAATATGGATATTACTCCAAAGACTAGAAATTGAGCTCTCATTTGACCCTGTCACACCACTTCTGGGAATATATACTGGGAAGACAGAAATACCATATGCACCTATATTTTCAAAGCAATGCTCTTCACAATAGCTAGAAACTGGAAACAACCAGTGTGCCCGTAACTGATGACTGGATAAAGCAACTTTGGTACATCTACACAATAGAATACTATGCAGCTATTAGGAAAAATTAAGTTATGAAATTTTCCTATAAATGGATGGGTATGGGAAGGGTCATGTTTTTTTGAGAGGATCATATTGAGTGAAATTAGCCATAAGGAAAAAGACAAATTTAGAATAACTGCATTTATTTGCATGATATAAATATATATGTATATATACATATTATGATATCAATTTCCAAGGTCAGGCCAATCTTGGATCAGGATGATTTTCCACCTTTTCCACCTTTTCAAAGGTGAACAATGTCACAAATGTGTGGGAGTCAGAGGTTAGATAAGACAGAGAATGGAACACTGTACTAATAATTGTTGAAAATGCTAATACCAACCTAGAACTGAGCAGTAAATACAGGCAAAAAGATACACATGATAACCTCTAAATGTATGAATTGTAATTTACAATGTATAAGGGAGGCTAGGGGAAGGGGGAATGAATAGGGGACATTGGTAGTGGGAAATGGGCACTGATGGAGGGATAGGTGCTGGAACACTTTATGACCAAAACCCAAATATGAACATGTTTGTAATTGTATATCTCACAGAGGTATAATAAAAAAATAAAAATTGCACCTATGCAATAAAAAAGAATTGTTCTATTTACTTTGTATCTATTTGTTTATTTAAACATCTTGATAACTTCATGAAAGAAGTACTAGTATTTAACCTTTTTGTTACATTTGAAGAAATCAAATTAAATTGAACACATTTGCAATCTACCATAACCATACAGCTAGTACTCAGTAGTTCTGGAATTCACCCACCACATGCAATCAGTATTTGAAATCATGCTAAACAATTCTGATCTTCATCATGAGTTTGTACTTTCACTATAGTGCACTTGTCTTTACATATTTTGTTTAGCATATTTGCCTCAATTTCCATAAATGTTGTTACAAAAGACGAGATATCATTGGTTTTAATAGAAGAGTAGTATACTATTGAATATGCCACGGTTTCTTTATCTGGCCACCATTAATAGGGATCTGTTTATTTAATGTCTTGGATATTATGAACATAGTGGAGCATACATTTTTCATATTTTCAAGAATATAAAATTTCATACCAAATTTTCATGCTCTTCAGACAAATACTTTGAAATGTAATTCATGGATTTCATGGTATTTCTAGTGTCTTATGGTGGGGGCATACCCAGCTGTACTCAAGATGTACTCCTAGCTTTGTGCTTAACTCCTAGAGAGGTTGGGGGACCATATTTAGTGCTAAGGTACAATGCATGTATCCTATCCACTGTACTATCTCTGCAGTCCCAGTATTTCTACTTTCAATCTTTATAAATATCTCCATACTATCTCTATAGAGAGTACAACAATTTACATGCCAACAAAACATGCTGGACACTACACTTGATCTTAGCCAAGCATCTAGGCTAAGCATCTTCCTGGAGCAAGCAGATGTCTTTGGGCTACACTAGCATGCGACAGGGACAAATGGAAACATTACTGGCTCCTGCTCGAGCAAATCAATGAACAATGGGAAGACAAGTGACACAATTGATACCAAAATAAGTAAGTTCCTTTTTTTGCACACCCTTAGTCATCTCATACTGATTATTTTCATTTTTATAGTTACCATTCTTACCATATATACAAAAGAATTAAAAGTAGAATCTTTTTTGTAGGGACATGGTCACAGCCTGTGGTGCTTGGGTCTTATTCCTGCCATTGCACTCAAGATCACCCCTGGAAGTCCTTGAGTACCATATGGGGTATCTCGGTAAGTTGTGTGTAGGTCAAAAGCCCTACCAATTATTTTATTGCACTGACCCCTAAAAGCAGAATCTTGAAGAGATATTTTAATACCAATATTCATAGCAGCATACCAATAGCTAAGAAGTGAAAGACAACCATGTATTTATGAATTGCTCAATAGCGTATACAATATAGATACACATATAATATATATAATAGATCTACATTATAGACCTCATTCTCTAACAATTATAGACCTCATTCTCATGACCTGATGGAATGGTTTGAGGCTCTTTATGTTCCTGGAGCAAGCAGATGCCCTTGGGCTCTACTAGCATGAGACAGAACATATGGAGATGTTACTGGTGCCTACTTGAGCAAATTGATGATGAACGGGAAGACAGTGATACAGTGACAGTGAATAGATCTACATATAATAGATCTACAATATAAATAGATACACACACAAACAAAATCTTATTTACCCTTACAATTGGAGATTATTAACAAATGATAATGTGTATGGACCTGGAATACATTAAGTAAAATGAACTAAGTCTGTAATAGAAAGATAAACAATAAAGTATGCATTTATATGAAATATATAAAGTAGAATGAGAACTAGTAGAATGGTGATTACTAATGCATACAGGGAAAATTAGTAAGTTCCCACTTAATTTGGTATACCATTTCAGATTTTTATATGAAATCTATCAGTTGGACTGGTTAGCTAGAATTGTTAACACAGTCATTTGTAGGTGTTTTTATTTGTTCATTCATTTATTTATAGAGATCACCTATAGCTGTGGCTTGAGGGCCTCTTCCGTATGGTTGAACTTGAAAGAGAGCAGCTACCCCCTTCACCAACCAGGGCAGGCCTACTCATGGAAAGTTACCAATTTAGGGCCTAACTGACCTTTTCATCCTGCTATCTACAAAGGCGCAGAACAAATTCCTGTTAGAGGTTAGGAGACCCCCCCACCCAGAACCTGCTATCTGGCCTGAATTGCCTGAATTGCATTCCTGCACATACACATAGCCGTTGCTGACCTATAATTCCACACGTGTGTCTAGCCGCACCAAATATAGAGTGTGACCTGATTGGTAGTGATGGTTACTTGTTACAAAGTGATTGGCTGCCTACGTGCAGATCTTGATGTAATATTTTAAATCTATTGGATGGTTATGCATGGGCTTTTCTATAGTGGCGGAAATTATCTCTTAAAAGATCCTCCCTGGAAGGGCTCGGGGCTCTTAGCTGCTGACTTCTTGTGGTCATGCTATGAGCCCGGGTATACTCGAATAATAATAATAAAAACCCTTGTTTTTGCATAGGAACCGGTCTCTCAGAGTTTTCCTTGATAGGTGTGGCGTTCGGAGGCGCCCAGTCAGTCACCCCATCGGGTGGCCAACTCTTTCAGTATCCAGTGGAGCAGCAGCATGCAGTATGATAGAACTCATAGTTTCTAAAATGGTGGTGTGTGCTTTTTCACTTGAATTAGCTTTTTCTCTTTTATGTGTATTTTATCACAATTAAAGTAAACAAATTCTATGTTCTTTATGAATTGGTAAATATTTATATTTTAAACATGGGTGAAACCACTACTTTCTTGAACCTGGTACCATATGTAAGTACTCTCGAAGATACTCAATTATTTAAAGCATAAGCATAGGCATCTTAATAATAATAATTTCCTTTAAAACTCTGCACAAGAGGGCCAGATAGTCCAGTGTGTAGGGTGTTTGCCTTGCACGTGGCTGGCCCATGCCGGCCTGGGTTCGATCCCCCAAACACCACCAGGAGTAATTCCTGAGTGCAGAGCCAGGAGAAACCCCCTGAGCATCACCCGGTGTGACCCCAAAGAGCAAAACAAACAAATAAACAAACAAATAAATAAATAAATAAAATTCTGCACAAGACTCTCCTTGTCTTCACCAATAAAAGATCTTGGGAAATTTTGCACCTAGAAGAGTGATGATAAGCACTAAAAAAATTTCCTTATAGGTGTTCCTTATTTGGAAAACACAAGTATTCTTGAATAATGATGAGCAATTCACCAGAAATATTATATCTATTTTCCCCTGCATATAATTTACTCTACTAATTGGATTTTATTTCGAGTACACATGCATTTTGTTGCTTATGCATATACATATGGTCGTTTATTTTCTTTTCTTTGAATAAAATTTTGGCAAAATCTTATATGGAGGTTGATTTTATTTCACTTATTCAGGGTGAGTGATGTGTTGCTTTGTAAACCTTTTATTTAACTGTATAACTTCAACTTGCCTCTTATACAATTAATGGTCGCACTGAATAGGTGTTTTGACTGTCAAGTGCCCTAACATGTGCAGATGTGCTTTTGCACTGTATCAGTCGAACCTGGAGATGTATCCATCCTGGGAATGTGTACCTATCAAACAAAAGACTTCCCTCTCATTTCAGTGTTCTAGATCTTTCCTAGTTTCACTACCTTTCCATTGTTCTTTGTTGCCGTTTGTGAGTTAATTTCCAACTTTACCAACTAGTCACCTAGCTCCTACCACATATGTAATATTCAATATATCATTTTTCCCCCAGTCAGAACTTCTCCTTAGTTATTTGTCAGGGGAACACTGGGTGCCCCCACAAAACCTGGGATCAGAAACAGGAATTTCGGTGAAACCTCCACTTGTTAGAGTATGATGAGGGCCCTTACAAAATCCAGGAGCATGGTCAGGGAATCCTCTTCTGTCCCTGGGGATCTGCGGCCAGCAGCTGGCAGCCAGAGAAAGACACGAGAATCTAGCAAAGTTTCAAAAGACTTTACTCACACTTGTTCTGGCACAAAATCCAACAATGGGAAAAACCTGGACTTTAGGTTCCTGACTGAGCCACAGCCACATGTCGGTTTAGAATTCTAGGACAAGATGGCCACCACAACGTGCTAAAGCCCAACAGAAAGAGAAAGGAGAAAGGAGGCAGAGGGAGGGAGGCAAAAAGGCAAAAGGCAAAAAAAAAAAGGCAAAAAGGGTACAGCTTTTTACAACTTTTCAGCCCAGACTGCTCACATTAATGGAAAGCAATTAGGATCAATCACCCTCAGGTAACTTCTCCCAGGACCTGCTCTAGCTCCATTGAAATGCTAATATCGCTCCAGTCAAGGCTGCAGGCCCTTGGTAGATGAGGGAGGGGCAGCTGAGATGAACTGTATCTCAGAATACAAAGGCATGCATCTGTACCAATGGATATTCTATAGCCAGGTATATATTTCTCCAAGCTTTCACAAGATTCTAGTCTTTACTTCATAGGTTTTTTGTATGAAGCCTTTAGGCTTTTAGAGAGCTACACTTGCTTGATTGGAGACAAACATCATTTCTCTTTGGTCTAATTATTTAGAGATCCACAGTGGCCAGGTAAATATACTGATAAGATCTCTAGTCATAAAATGACTGTGGCAGCATGAGAGAAAATATTTATACCAGTTCACATAGAATACATGGTAATATATATTGCTACATATCAAGCTGTTTTCTATTCCTTATCCACAAGGAGTTACATGCAGGTGGTAACTCAAGGCAAGATGCAGAGATTCTGAACAAAAGTGTACTGCAATAGTTATTTGTTATAGGAATATATCAAATGTGATATAGCAGGGACAACTAGCATAAAACTTCTGGGCAAGGGGCTACCTCACTGGTATCCCATCAAGGCAACTAGGTTCCCATTTTTACTGTCTGTGTAATTCCCCATACACCTTTCCCAGACACCTCTGTTGCCTAATTTGCAGAGTTCATATGAGTTTAAAGAGATCTCAGATGATGATGATGATGATGATGATGATGATGATGATGATGATGATGTTGATGATTGTTGCTCATATCCATTTCTATTTCAAGCATTTTAATTTAACTTTCATGAATGCATAGAACAAACTACTGCCCTGGCAGATTTTACCATACATACTTGTCCCTGGACCCAGTTCCCTTTCCTGACAACAAAGTTACCAGGAGCTCTATTAGTAGCATATTAACTTACGGGAGTTCTCTCTATTGCATAATTGCTTAAGAGGATTTAGCATATTCTTTCTGGATTCTGTACATTTTGTTATTTTTTTATTATACCATCATGAGATATACGATTACAAAGATGTTCATGATTGGGTTTCAGTAATACAGTGTTCCAGCATCAATCCCTCCACCAGTGCCCATTTCTCACCACTAATGTCCCTGATTCCCTCACCCCTCACCCAGCCTGCCTCTATAGCAGGCACTTTGTCTCTTTTCTCTGTCTCTCTTTCTCTTTCTACTCTTACATATTGTGGCTTACAATAAATACATTTAGATGTTATCAGACATATCCCCTTGCCTACATTCAGTGCTCAGTTCTAGCCTGGTATTGTCATTTCCAACAATATTTAGCACAACCGTTCTTTTCCCCCATCTTACCTAACCTCTGACACCCGCAAACTTGCAGTAGATCCCATCAATTGACAAGATCTCCTGATCCCTATTTTGCCTGTCCTTGGATATTGGTATCATACTATATTTTTTATATCCCACAATAAATGTAGTCATTCTATATCTGTCCTTTTCCCTCTGGCTAATTTCACTCAGCCTGATCCTCTACATGCCCATCCATTTATAGGTAAATTTTATAACTTCATTTTTCCTACAGCTGCATCATATTCTGTTGTGTAGATATACTATAGTTTCTTTCTCCAGTCTATGTCCTCAGGAACTCTCATTGTTTCTAGATTCTGGCTATTGTGAATAGTGCTGCTATGAAAATAAAAGTGCAGATGGTGTTTCTGCTGTATTTTTGGCCTCCCAGGTCAATTTCCCAGGAGTGGTATTGCTGGGTCAATGGGAGCTAAATTTCTAGTTTTGGGAGGAATGTTCGTATTGTTTTCCAAAAAGGCTATACCAGTCGACATTTCTATCAACAATGGATGATAGTTCATTTCTTTCCTCATCCACGCCAGCAGTGGTTGTTCTTGCTCTTTGGATATGTGCCCGGCTTTGTGATGTGAGATATCATATTGTTATTGTTTTGATTTGCATCTCCTTGATGATTAGTGATGATGAGCATTTTTTCATATGCCTTTTGGTCATTCAAATTTCTTCTTTGTCAAAGATTCTGTTCATTTCTTCTCCCCATTTTTTGATGGGTTTGACAGTTTTCTTCTTGTAAAGTTCTACCAGGGCCTGCTATATCTTGGATATTAACCCCTTAGCAGATGGGTATTGGGTGAATATTCTTTCCCATTTTGTGGAATGTCTTTATATCTTGTTCACTGTTTTGTTTGAGGTACATGAACTTTTTAGTTTCTTGGAGTACCATACGTTTAACTTTGCTTTCAATTCCTTTGTTAGTGGTGTTTCATCTTTGAAGATGCCTTTAGCTTCAAGTCGTAGAGGATTGTTCCCATAATTTCTTCAGTATACTTTATGGATTCAGGTCTGATATTAAGGCCTTTATTCCATTTTTTATATTTTTATTATATCACCGAGACACAGGTACACCCGGCAGAGCAGAAACCAGCTTTCCCCCATTGAACCCCCTGCATTCCATGGACCACGAGAGCAACTTCCGATCCGAGTCCACCATCCCAATGGAGCCTCAGAGGAGCCCAGAGAAACCCCCACACCTTGCTGGCAGTGATCTGTGTCACAATCCACACTCTGCAGCTGGTAAGATCTCCCCCAGCATATTAATCCAGTCTCCAGCCCATAGATTAATCCAGTCTCCAGCCCAGCTTGTCAGAAACCCAGCCTACAAGGACCCGCCCTGCACAGACCCGCCCTTCAGAGGAGAGTATTTCAAGCCCAGGAATGCTTGAGCCTAAGACACAGGTACACCCGGCAGAGCAGAAACCAGCTTTCCGGCGGCGCGGCCGCAGTGCGGACGCCGCGATTTACCTCCAAATTACCACATATATTCTACCCACCCCTCTGAGAGAGCCCCACAAAGTAATGAGAATATAGAGCCCGCATGGCAGAGCCTGGCAAGCTGTCCAATGCGTGTTCGATATGCCAAATCCAGTAACAAAAATGTTTATTTTCCTGACCCCGAAAGAGCCCTTAATATGGCAGCAGTAAGAAAGGCAAACAAGCAGTGCCTGATAAAATTTCACGGCTGTCCTAGGCTGCCAAAATGAAGAAGAACTAAAATGACTGTCTGTACTTTCAATGCACGTACACTGGCATCAGAAGCATATATTGAGGATCTGATGCTGCAAGCAAGAAAGATCAAGTATGACATCATTGGTCTGACTGAGACGAGGAGGCGTCAGTCGCATCATGCTGTATTTGACACCTGAGAAGAATTGTTCCTTGGAACATGTGATGAAAGAGGCGTCGGTGGCGTTGGTGTCCTTGTCAACACGAACATGGCTGTCAACATTGATTCATTTGAATGCCTAACAAACCGAATAGGACGATTACACTTGAGGAGATGTGGCCCACTGCCAGCAATTTCTATCTTCATTGTCTATGCACCAACATCCACATACAAAGAAGATGAAATTGAGAAATTCTACATGGAATTGGAGGAGTTCTATAAAAAAGATCACGCCTTTTACAAGATCATAGTCGGTGATTTTAATGCCAAGATAGGACCGAGAAGATCGGCTGAAGAACTCCACATCGGGACCCATGGCCTAGAATGGAACGAACAGGGTGAGAGACTATCTGAGTTCATCATGTCCACCAAGACTATTCATGGGAACTCACAGTTTCAGAAGGCTGAAACGAAACGTTGGACAAGGGAATCTCCTGGCGGACAGTTCCACAATGAAATTGACCACATCATCTTCAATCGACGGTTTTGTCTGACCGATGTAGCTGTCGTCCCCAATATCCAGACAGGATCGGACCAAAATCTACTTCATGCAAAATTCTACTTCCCGCAACGGGGAGAAAAAGCTGCAAAGTTTAAGATGAGAACTCCCAGAATGACCACCAACTGGGAACTCTTTGGCACCACTGCGGCAACATGGGAAGATACCATCATTGATGACATCGATGAAGAATACAACCGACTGGTTCAGCACCTCCATGATTGTGCGAAGAATGCCGAGAGAGAGAAGACACAAAAGGACGCTTGTCTTCAGAAACTCTTGAGCTCATTCGCCAATGTGGCAAGGCGCGAGCCTCAGGAGACCAAATGCTAACGTCCAAGCTTGCTAAACAGTGCAGAGAAGCGATAAAAGCAGACCTCAAAGACAGAAGAGCAGAAATACTGGAAGATGCAGCAGAAGCGGGAAAAGTATTTGCACTGCCCGCCTGTCCTTCGCCAACTATAAGACCAAGATGACTGCCCTCCGACCCCCTGATGGATCTATCACATCTTCCAGAAAGGCAATGGAGAAGATTATCCAGGACTTCTACTCAAATCTCTTTGATAGCCACATCCACCTGCCCACATACCAAATTCCACAGGATGGATATGTTATTCCCAACGTTCTCCCTTCTGAAATCCGACATGCCATCTCATCAGTAAAGAAGGGAACAGCACCAGGCCCAGACAAAGTCAGACCCGAACATCTGAAGAATCTGCCATTGGTACTCATCAATACACTAGCTCGGCTCTTCACACGCTACCTGTCTGAATGCAAGGTGCCCCCCAATGGAAAACCAGCAGGACAGTTCTACTGTTCAAGAAGGGAGACATTCACGACATCGGCAACTATCGCCCCATCTGCCTGTTGTCTGTCATCTACAAGCTGTTTACACAAGTCATCCTGAATAGGATTAGCAGAACACTAGATGAAGGACAACCATGCAAGCAAGCAGGTTTCCGGAAAGGATTCAGCAAAATCGACCATATCCACACAGTAACCAAGCTCATTGAGGTTTTTAGGGAGTACAAGATGCCACTCTGTCTCACGTTCATTGATTTACAGAAAGCCTTTGAATCTGTGGAGACTGAAGCAGTCATCGAAGCCCTAGTCAAACAGGGTGTTCAAACCCAATACATCAAGATCCTTCGTGAGCTGTATTACGGATTCACCACCAGGATCTCACCATTCTACAAAGAAGTGATCATTGATGTCAAAAGAGGGGTTCGACAGGGGTGATACCATCTCACCAAAACTCTTCAGTGCCACCCTCGAGAACATCATGAGACAATTAGAATGGGAAGGAATGGGAGTGAAGATAGATGGTCGGCAACTACACCACCTCCGCTTCGCTGATGACATCGTTCTAATAACACCAAACATTAGCCAAGCGGCACAAATGCTGGCTGACTTTGACTGAGAATGTGGAAAGGTAGGTCTACAGCTGAATCTGAAGAAAACTATGTTCATGAGAAATGAACTAGTTCCAGATCCCCATTCACTCTCAATGGAACAAACATCTCTGAATGCAGCAGTTATGTGTACCTAGGTCGAGAAGTCAACATGATGAACTACCTAAAACCTGAGCTGCGCAGGAGGAAGAGAGCGGCATGGAATGCCTTCAAAGGCATCGAAGAAATAGCTAAAAGGACAAAGAACCTCCAGCTCCGGGCACATTTCTTCGACTCCACCGTTCTCCCTGCATTAACATACGCCTCAGAGACCTGGGCCCTACGAAAGCAGGATGAGAATGCTATTCGGTTCTCCCAGAGAGGCATCGAAAGAGCTATGCTTGGAATATCACGCCTCACTCAAGTGAGAGAAGGAATCCGGAGTTCTGACCTCTGTTTCTATTCCAGAATCAGGGATGCTGTCTCGTTTGCCAAGGCATCGAAAATCAGATGGGCTGGACATGTAATGCGATTTGGAGACAACCGCTGGACAAGAGCTGTTACCGACTGGATCCCACAGGATGTCAAAAGATCACGTGGCCGCCCACCTACAAGATGGTCAGACTTCCTTGTTAAGACCCTGAAGGAACGGTTTGAGGCTCTTCATATTCCTGAATCAACCAGATGCCATTGGGCTACATTGGCACGTGATAGGGTCCAATGGAAATGTTACTGGAGCCCGCTCGATCAAATCGATGAATAACGGGATTCAAGTGATCAAGTGATTATATCACCACAAGATAAACCATTACAAAGCTGATCATGATCGGGTTTCAGTCATACCATGTTCTAGCAGCCATCTCTTCACCAGTGCACATTTCCCATCACCAATGTCCCCAGTTTCCCAACCCTCTCCACCCACCTTTCTCTATGGCAGACACTTTTCTTCTCTCTGTCTCTGTCTCTGTCAGTCTCTGTCTCTCCTTGTCTCTCCCTTTCTTTCTCTGTCTCTCTCTGTGTCTCCCTCTCCCCTTTTTCACAAAGCTGGATTATTAAAATGTGTATAATATAACATAGTTTCCTTTTTCATATTAACTTGTTTCATTGATCTTTTTTAGTTTTTAAAATTCATTGTGCTGCAGTGAGACATACAATACAAAGATTCTCATGTTTGGGTTTTGTCATAAATTGGCAGTGGTCCAACTCCCTCATTCCACCAGTGTCCACTTCCCACAAACAATGTTTCCACGTCCCCCTCCCCTAGCCTAACTCTTTAACAGGTTCTTTACTTCTTTTCGTCTTTCTCTTTATCTCTCTCTCTTCTCTCTCTTCCTTCGATTACATATTGGGGATTGCAATATGTATGTTTAGAGGTTATCATTTGTTTTTTTGCCTATATTCACTGCTCCTTCTCTCTTGAGAGTGCTGCAGTAGGAAGAAGCAGCATGGAATGCCTTCAAAAGCATCGAAGAAATAGCTAAAAAGACAAAGAACCTCCAGCTCCGGGCACATCTCTTGAACTCCACCATTCTCCCTGCATTAACATATGCCTCAAAGACCTGGGCCCTAGGAAAGCAGAATGACAATTTCGGGTCTCCCAAAGAGGAATCAAAAGAGCTATGCTTCGAATATCACTCATCAATCAAGTGAAAGAAGGAATCGGAGCTTCAACCTCCTCACTGTTCCAGTGTCAGGGATGCTCTCTCGTTTGCCAAGGCATCAAAAATCAGATGGGCTGGACATGTAATGTGATTTGGAGACCACCGCTGGACTACGCTGGACTAGAGCCTTTACCGATTGTCTTTTGACATCCTATGGGATGTCAAAAGATCACATGGCCACCCACCTACAAGATGGTCAGACTTCTTTGTCAAGACGATGAATGAACGGTTTGAGGCTCTTTGTATTTCTAAAGCAATCAGATGCCATTGGGCTACACTGGTACGTGATACGGTCAAATGGAAATGCTACTGGCACCCACTCGAGCAAATCGATGAATAATGGGCTGTCAAGTGAACAAGTTATCAAGTGATTCACTGCTCAGTTCTAGGCTGGTATTATCTTTCGAAAATTACTAGCACACTGCCCCCTTCTATGTCTTACCTAAACTCTGACTCCAACACATTTGTGGTAGATTTCACCTTTGAAAAGACCTCCTGATCTATGTTTTGCTGACCTTGGATATAATTATCATATATACATTACATATATATGTATATATATCACTTGATCACTTGATCACTTGAATCCCAGTATTCATGGATTTGCTAGAGCAGGCACCAGTAACATTTCCATTTGACCCTATCACGTGCCAATGTAGCCCAATGGCATCTGGTTGATTCAGGAATATGAAGAGCCTCGAACTGTTACTTCAGAGTCTTGACAAGGAAGTCTGACCATCTTGTAGGTAAGCGGCCACGTGATCTTTGGACATCCCGTGGGATCCAGTAGGTAATGGCTCTAGTCCAGCAGTCATCTCCAAATCGCATTACATGTCCAGCCCATCTGATTTTCGATGCCTTGGCAAACGAGATAGCATCCATGATTCTGGAACAGCAACAGAGGTCAGAACTCGTATTCCTTCTCTCACTTGAGGGAGGCTTGATATTCCAAGCACAGCTTTTTCGATTCCTCTCTGGGAGACCTGATTAGCATTCTTATCCTGCTTTCGTAGGGCCCAGGTCTCTGAGGCGTATGTTAATGCAGGGAGAATGGTGGAGTCAAAGAGATGTGCCAGGACTTCGAGGTTCTTTTGTTCTTTTAGCTATTTCTTCGATGCCTTTGAGGCATTCCATGCTGCTCTCTTCCTCCTGCGCAGCTCAAGTTTTAGGTAGTTCATCATGTTGTCTTCGCGACCTAGGTACACATAACTGCTGCAATCAGAGATGTTTGTTCCATTGAGAGTGAACGGGCCTCTGAAACTAGTTCATTTCTCATGAACATAGTTTTCTTGAGATTCAGCTGTAGATCTATCCTTCTACATTCTCAGTCAAAGTCTGCCAGCATTTGTGCCGCTTGGCTAATGTTTGGTGTTATTAGAATGATGTCATCAGCGAAGTGGAGGTGGTGTAGTTGCCGACCATCTATCTTCACTCCCATTCCTTCCCATTCTAATTGTCGCATGATGTTCTTGAGGGTGGCGCTGAAGAATTTGGTGAAATCGTATCACCCTGCCGAACCACTCTTTTGACATCAATGATCCCTTCCTTGTAGAATGGAGATCCTGGTGATGAATCCGTAATACAGCTCATGAAGTATCTTGATGTATTGGGTTTGAACACCCTGTTTGGCTAGGGCTTCGATGACTGCTTCAGTCTCCACAGAATCAAAGGCTTTGTTTAAATCAATGAACGTGAGACAGAGTGGCATCTTGTACTGCCTACAAACCTCAATGAGCTTGGTTACCATGTGGATATGGTCGATTGTGCTGAATCCTTTTCAGAAGCCAGCTTGCTCACATGGTTGTCTTTCATCTAGTGTTCTGCCAATGCTGTTCAGGATGACTCGAGTGAACAGCTTGTAGATGACAGACAACGGCAGATGGGGTGATAGTTGCTGATGTTGTGAATGTCTCCCTTCTTGAACTGTAGAACTGTCCTGCCTCGTTTTCCATTAGTAGGGCATCTTGCATTCAGACAGGTAGCGTGTGAAGAGCCGAACAAGTGTATTGATGAGTACTGACAGTAGATTGTTCAGGTGTTCGGGTCTGACTTTGCCTGGGCCTGGTGCTGTTCCCCTTCTTTACCGACAAAATGGCATGTTGGATTTCAGAAGGGAGAACGTTGGGAGTGACATATCCATCCTGTTGAATTTGGTATGTGGGCAGGTGGACGTGGTTATCAAAGAGATCTGCGTAGAAGTCATGGATAATCTTCTCCATTGCCTTTCTGGAAGATGTGATAGATCCATCAGGCGTTGGAGGGCAGTCATCTTGGTCTTATAGTTGGCGAAGGACAGGCGGGTGGTGCGAATGCTTTTCCTTGCTTCTGCTGCATCTTCTAGTATTTCTGCTCTTCCGTCTTTGAGGTCTTCCTTAATAGCTTCTCTGCAATGCTTCGAAGCGTGGATGTTAGCATTTGGTCGCCTGAGGCTCCCTCCTGCCATGTTTGCAAATGAGTTTGAGAGTTTCTGAAGACAGGCGACCTTTTGTGTCCTTCTCTCTCTCGGCATTCTTCACACAATTATAGAGGTGCTGAACCAGTAGGTTATATTCTTCATCGATGTCGCCAATGGTGGTATCTTCCCATGTTGCTGCAATGGTGCCAAAGAGTTCCCAATTAGTGGTCATTCTTGGAGTTCACTTAAACTTTGCAGCCTTTTCTCCCCATTGGGGAAGTAGAATTTTGCACGAAGGATATGGTGGTCCGATCATGTTTGGAATTTGGGGACGACAGCAACATTGGTCAGACAAAACCGTCGATTGAAGATAACGTGGTAAATTTCATTGTGGAACTGTCCACCAGGAGATTCCCATGTCCAACGTTTCGCTTCAGCCTTCTGGAACCCTGAGTTCCCATGAATGGTCTTGGTGGACATGATGAACTCAGAGAATCCTCTCACCCTGTTCGTTCCATTCTAGACCATGGGTCCCAATGTGGAGTTCCTCAGCCGATCTTCTCGGTTCTATCTTGGCATTAAAATCACCAACTATGATCTTTTCGAAGGTGTGATCTTTTTTTTTTATAGAACTCCAATTCAATGTAGAATTTTTTCAATTTTATCTTCCTTGTATGTGGATGTTGGTGTGGAGACAACGAAGATAGAAATTGCTGGCAGTGGGCCACATCTCTTCAAGTGTAATCATCCTATCCGGTTTGTTAAGCATTCAAATGAATCAATGTTGACGACCATGTTCGTGCTGACAAGGACACCAACTCCACCGACGCCTCTTTCGCCGATATGATGGATATGGAGAGGATCATGTTGAGTGAAATTAAAAAGGAAAATGACAAATATAGAATAAATGCATCTATTTGCATGATATATATGTGTGTATATACATATATACTCATACATATAAATCATGCAAATAAATATATATGTATATATACACACATATACATCATGCAAATAAATGCATTTATTCTATTTTGTCGTTTTCCTTCTGACTTATTTCACTCAACATGATACTCTCCATATCCATCCATTTATATGAAATTTTCTTAACTTCATTATTCTTAATAGCTGCATAGTATTCCATTGTGTAGATGTACCAAACAAACTTTATCCAGTCATATGTTCTTGGGCACTCTGTTTCCAGATTCTGTATATTGTGCATAGTGCTGCTATGAAAACAATAGTGAAGATGGTGTTTCTATTGTATATTTTTGGCTTCCCAGGGTATGTTCCCAGGTGTGGTATGACTGGGTTGAATGGGAGCTCAATTTCTAGCTGCTTGAGGCATATCCATAATGTTTTCCAAACAAAGGTTGTACCAGGAGACATTCCCACCAATAATGGATGAAGTACCTTTCTCCCCACATCCACACCAGCATTTATTTGTCATCCTTGCTCTTTTGGATATATGCTTGTCTCTGTGGTTTGATATGTTATCTCATTATTGTATTGATTTGCATTGCTCTGATGATTAGTTATGATGAACATTTTTTCATATGTCTTTTGGCCATTCAAAGTTCTTCATTGTCAAAGTTTCTGTTCATTTTGTCTCCCCATTTTTTGATGTATTGGCTATTTTCTTCTTATAAACTTCTACCATGCCTGATATATCCTGTATATTAATCCCTTATCAGATGGGTATTGGGTGAATATTCTTTCCCATTCTGTTGACTGTTTTTGTATATTGGTCACTGTTTCTTCTGAGGTGAAAAAGATTTTTTACTTTCATGTCATCCCATGCATTTATCTCTGCTTCCAATTGCTTTCTTAGTGGTGTTTTATCTTTGAAGATCCTTTAGTTTCAATGTTGTGGAGGGTTTTTCCTATATTTTTTTCAATGTACTTTATGGATTCAGGTCTGATATTGAGGTCTTTAATCCATTTTGATCTGACTTTTACATGGTGTTCGACAGAGGTCTTAGCACATTATTTTTTACATGTAGCTACCCAGTTTTCCCAGCACCACTTGTTGAAGAGACTTTCCTTGCTCCATTGGTGCTTTTGCTTCTTTATCAAACCTTAAATGTTGTTGTATTTGATCGTGTGTATCAAGATATTGAACCCTATTCCATAGAGTCCGCAGGTCTGTTTTTACCCAATACCATGCTGTTTTAATTACTACCACTTTGTATTGCAGTTTGAAGTTAGGAAAGGTGATACCTCCCATTTCCTTTTCACAAGGATTGCTTTAGCTATCCTTGGGGGTTTATTATTCCATACAAATTTCATGAGTGTTTGGTCAATTTCTTTGAAGAATGTCATGGGTATCCTTATAGGGATCGCATTGAAACTCTATAAAGCTCAAAGGTGTATTATCATTTTCATATTGTTAATGTTTTCATTTCTTCATGTCATTTTTATTTCTTGGAGCAACAGTTTAAAGTCTGAATAAGGAATACAATACTGGTTTGCTGTTTCCTTTTCTCTCATATTAATTCTAATCTATTACTGCTTCACTGGGTGCACATTTGTCTTTGTGTCTATTTTCAGAAATAACGAACAAAAATTTGTTCCTTCTTTCCATCTCTAATAAACATAGAGACAGTACTTTGTGAGTTGGGCTGCTTTGTTTCTCAACTGATTATTCTTTTGTAGAAACGTTCCAAAAAATTGAAGTCTGTTTCTTGGTCAAATGAAGCAAAATTAAAGAGGAAGATTTTCTTAATGAATGACTCTACTCTTTCCCTCACCAGAGAAACATTCTTTATATCTATCAGTATGATCAAGTGACCAAAACCATCTAACTGAACAACTGATATTATGTTGCCTGGACTCTGTGGAGCACATGCATATTTTCTCAAACTTTTCCTCTTTGTCTTTTGTTGATTAGATTTGGGAAGAGTCATAATTACTGTGACATAAATGTGTTCAACTGTGGAAATCCTGTCTTTAGAAGAATCTGGCGTAACCTCCTGTAGTCAATCAGCAGCTTCAAAGAAAGCAACTAGGGGCATCTAAAGTGACAACAGTTGCCTGACAAATTGCCATTTCAAATCCCTTTGAACTAGAAGAGTGAACTTAATAGCTTTCAGCCACTGATTGTTATTCTTTAAACGAGGCTTTTCTTCTCCTCTTTTGGGTCATCTGCAGAGCCCCGCTTCTGCAGCCTTGCAGATTGTACTTGCTCCCAGTTTAAGTTAAAATTGAGATGTTTCATACTGTTTAGAGACTGCCATTTGAATTTTGGCTTCCACTGGTCAAGTCAATCATGGTGCTGGAAGAAGTCCAAGAAACTCATCACTAACAGCAGGAATTTCAGGAAGCAACTGAGTTAGAACCAAATACACTGTTCAACAGGCCATAATAAATTAACATCAGATACAGAAACCTGGCCTATAAAGCCAGTGTCTCACCACAGGACGGAGCACCAGGATATACGGAGCACTATTCTGTGCCAGAAAGTCCATTTAAACTCTAAAGCCATATTCTAAAGTCACACAATTCAAAGGCAATCAGTGGTCAGGGCCGGAGCGATAGCCCAGCCGGTAGGGCATTTGCTTTGCATGCGGCCGGCCTGTGCCGGCCCGGGTTCGATCCCCGGCATTCCATATGGTCCTCTGAGCACCGCCAGGAGTAATTCCTGATTGCAGAGCCAGGAGTAACCCCTGAGCATTGCCGGGTGTGACCCAAAAAACAACAACAACAACAACAACAAAAACAAAGGCAATCAGTGGTCACCAGTGGCTAAAGTAATTGAAATTCAATAAAAGATAAAATCACTTTAGCCACCTCAGTAGACAAATATGGGGTGTTCATGATTTAGTGGGTCATTTATTATTGTACTATACTTGAGCAAAGATATAAAATGCTACTATCATTTTTAATTTTTCTATTAATCAATATTGCCTAGAGTAATTTTTTTGGGTTTTGTTCTTTTTTTTTCAGTTGGGGGGAAAAAACTCTGGCATTATACAGACTTTCTGGGCTCAGAGGTGACCTCCGGAGGACTCAGGGAACCATATGAGGTGCTGAGGATCAAACTCTGGTTGGCCACATCAAGGCCACATGCAAACCATTGTACTCTAGCTTCCTTGTTTGATTTTTCATTTAGATGTAGAATTAAGTTGAAACTAAACAAGCTAATAAATCACTTGACCAAGACCATATTGCTCATGCAGTTTCCCTCTAGACTCTCAGTAAAAACTTATGAAATCAGGAATCTTGGTTATATTTTTTGTTATTTGCACTCTCACCACAGTGGGACTCCTCCCCTGATGTCCTTTCATCTTAAGAAGTACCTTGCTCTATACCCACACATTCATTCACTATCTCTCACCTAGTTAACCACCAGGCCTTTTTAACACTCATTATAATGTTGCATTCTTTTTTTCTTTTTGGGTCACACCCAGCGATGTACATGGGTTATTCCTGGCTCTTTACTCAGGAATTACTCCTGGTGTTCCTTGGAGAACCATATGTGATGCCGAGGACACCTAGTTGGCTGCATGCAAGGCAAACACCCTACCCATTGTGCTATCTCTCTAGCCCTAATGTTGCATTTTTAATGGAGTCCTTTAACCATTATACTTATCTATATGCACCTATGCCCTTTTTTAGTAATAATTTTGAGAAAATCTAATAGTTCATTAGCTAAACTTTTGCAAAGAACATTTGAATTTACTTCTCATAACTCTAACTCCAGGTTGAATATTTTATATAATTTTCAGTTTATTTATTGCATTAAACTTCTATTATCCCCATAATGATCATATTGTGATGATAATATTGTAAACTTTGGATTTACAATATTATATGGTTCATGAGTATTTAATCTCCACCAAAGTTATAGTACCACTCATTGCTATCCAACTAACCACTCTCCTCTCCTTTCCCCCACCCACTTTCCTTCTTTTCTGATAGCCAACATTTAATTCTCAGAGTCTGAGAGTTAATTTTGTTGCCACAATGGTAATCTTTTTTTATTAATGATCTAATAAATATTTCCTTTCACAGCCTCATTTCTCTCTGCTTGAGGCCTTTTAGAATCACGTGATTAAATCAACTTCTCAGATTCTCTATTTAGATGTATTAAGTAGTGTAAAATATAATTAACAGCCATAGCATGTATATACCTTATATAAAAGATTATCAGAAAAGTAAGGAAAGAAAGGAAGAGACAAGAAAAATAAATGTAATGAGAGATTACCATGTTAAGATTGCATGTAGTATGTCAGATAATCTTATATAGTCCTAAAAAAATAGGGCCGTTTCCTTGAAGAAGAAACTGAGGTCAGGTAATCTAGAAAGCAGTCTTAAAATCAGAGTATGTAGTGGGACGAGGTTCAGTTCAAATTATAAGATGTCAACTCCACATTCATGAGCCTCATTTATATACTATCATAAGCCACCACATAGGCAATCACTTATCACTTATCTTCCCGTTGTTCATCAATTTGCTCAAGTGGGCACCAGTAATGTCTCTATTTGTCCCTTTGTCCCTGTCAAGTGCAAGTGTAGATCTATGGCATCTGTTCACTCAAACAGATGGTATCTGTTCACAAGAACACAAAGAGCCTCAAATCATTCATTCAGTTTTTTTTTTTGACAAAGAAGCCTGTCCATCTTGTAGGTGGGCAGCCATGCATTCTTTTGGCACCCCTGTGGAACCCAGTTTGTAACAGCTCTAGTCCAGCGATCATCCCTAAATCCCATTATCTGTCCAGCCCATCAGATTTTCATCATCTTGGCAAATGAGACAACATCCTTGATTTTGATCATCACTGGAGGTCGGAACTCCAATTCCTTCTCTCACTGGAGTGAAGCATGATACTCCAGGCATGACTCTTTTGATTCCTCTTTGGGATGCCTGAACAGCGTTCTCAGCCTGCTTTCATAGGGCCCAGATCTCTGAGCCATATGTTAGTGAAGGAAGAATGTGGAGTTGAAAAGATGGGCCTGGAGCTGGAGATTCTTCGTCTTCTTTACCACTTCTTCTATGCTCTAACCATTTCCTGAATGCATAGGCAACATATTTAATAAATAACTTGAAAAGATACACATGATAACCTCTAAATGTATGCATTGCAATTCACAATGTGTAAGAGAAGAGAAGAGAAGAAGAGAGAGAGAGAGAGAGAGAGAGAGAGAGAGAGAGAAGATACAGAACCTGCCATAGAGGCAGGCTAGGGAGGGGGAAGGAATTGGGGACATTGATGGTAGGAAATGGGCACTGGTGGAGGGAGGGTTGCTGGAACACTGTATGACCTAAACCCAAACAATAACATCTTTGTAATTGTATATCTGATGGTGGTATAATAAAATATTTAAATAAATAAATAAATATATAGACAAATAAATAAAAAGAACAGAATTTTTGGAATTGGAATGACTAATGGTATTTCTCTGAATTGATATAGAGGGATATTTTGATAAAGAGTGTGGACAAGATACTTGGAAATAGGGTCGCATTCCATAATCAGGCACATTTGGATTTAACATATTTCCATTTATTCATCTGTTCACATTTTCCTTTTATTTATTAGATCTTAAGAATTTGAAAATAACATATTATATTTGTTCTTCAGAAGCAAGAGATAGATAGGGGGCCAGAGCGATAGCACAGCGGTAGGGTGTTTGCCTTGCATGCAGCCGACCCGGTTCGATCCCCAGCATTCCATATGGTCCCCGTGCACTGCCAGGAGTAATTCCTGAGCAAAGAGCCAGGAGCAACCCCTGAGCATTGCTGGGTGTGACCCAAAAAACCAAAAAAAAAAAAAAAGCAAGAGATAGAAGTTGCAATACAAACAGGCTTAAACAAAGACATGAATGTGTTGATATATGAAAATAGGATGGTCGTGGTCATCAATAACACCCAGATATTTTAACTACATTGCATTTAATTTTATTTTGCTTATGTATCTTGTTATGGTAATAATCATACCTTACCTTACATTAATGAAACTTTCAAATAAATTCTGTGCTAATGAACTTTGGACTTTATAAATACGTAAGGCCTACTTATGGAAAATTTCCTTCTTACTTTATGCAAACACTGTGGTTTGCAACGTTGTTCAGGATGATTTGTTATAGGCATTAAATATTCTAACAACAATCCCACCACCATTATCACCTTCCCACTTGCACATGGTCCAAAACAGAATTCCAATTGTTGTTTATATCGACTATTTAGTTACTAGGTAAGAGTTTACTATTTACTAAGAGTTTACTATTTACTACCCATAGTCATAGTTCTCAAAAATTGTTAGAAAGTCCCTCAAAGTTCTCTAGAAATTCCATGTCACAGTTCACCACGATCTTTGGTCTGTGACTTTGTCCCTTTGTTCCTTTTCTATCCGTTGCCCCAATTTTCCCTACTACCCTCAAGCCTGCCTCCATAGCGGCCCATAATAATTTATTTTATATTATTTGTTATAAATAGATTGGTAAACAAATGATAAAAATGATTTTTGTCAAAGAAAAAGTAGTGTCAATTGTTGTATCTCACCATGGAGACATTAAGTCCTTGTATGAGGAATTACCAAAATGTTGTTACATGTTAAGCTTCTCTCTTACAGTTTGGTTAGTTGAGATTGGTTGCCTCTGTGTTATATCCTATCAACCTGACTGCTGCTACAGGATTATCAGAGTTTCAGAGTTTGGAGATGTTGTACTGCCTGGAAGGTGGCCACACATTCCTGAATGTCCAGAATTTTTAACTAGGTGGTAGTTAAAGTTTTAACTGGACTGCTGCGTTGGGTTGTAGAAATGACTG
The DNA here is from genome assembly GCA_021461705.1 of Cryptotis parvus. NCBI lineage: Eukaryota > Metazoa > Chordata > Mammalia > Eulipotyphla > Soricidae > Cryptotis > Cryptotis parvus. Next base: position 38,042 of record JAJIBD010031728.1, read on the forward strand.
CTGGGGCTTCCAAAAAGTACAGGAAAGGAGGGGGAGGTTGCCCATTCGGACTCTGAGAAAACCTGGAAATTTCATTCACAATGACTCTCAGACTGGAGTTTTCAGCTTGTTAATTTCTGAGAGGCTGGACCAAAGACAGTGGAGTCTGGCTGGAGGCATGGCAATGATTTTTCTATATGGGAGCCAGCGGTGGCTGAGACTCTGCTGTGCATGCCCCAGGCTGGCCTTCTCCACTCCTAATGCCTTGGATAAGAACCAGATTTTTAAATACAACATTATAACGAACCTCCCCATCTCTTAGTCCTCACTTTAACTTTGATTTTTGTAATTAATCAGCTTTTGCCAAAGTAGATTAACATAGATAAGAAAGTATGAATACGTTATCATTTAATTTGTCTTATTAGCCAGCATTTAAGAGAAATTAGAGATATGTACTGTACATAGTAGGTCTCCTTCCTGCCAATCTTATTATTTTTATACAAAATACAGACCATTGTTTTTCATATCATATTTGCTCTGACATTACTTCTTGGACAATTATTCAAGTTATCTTCCCAGTATAAGATTAAGAGTTGTCTGGTCTTTGATAAGTTTTTACTTTATCTACATGTTTTTTTAATCATATAGACTGGAGATAGTATATCAGAGTACCCATGATGCATAGTAGCAAACTTTTCTTTAACAAAACTTCACTTCTATCTAATAGATACTGGGGTGCTTTGTTATATTAGTACTTAGGAGAGTAGGAAGTTATAAGTTTCACATATCTACCATTGTCATCTCTATGTAGTGACGTTCATCCACAATGTCTCATCCTCTATATTCTTCTCTAAATTTACTACCATAGAACATTATCTTAACCATTTATTGTGATGATTTCTTTCCCCAAGAATACTTCTTGGGGAAGTTATCATGTATATCCTTTTGCCTACATTCAATACAGTGGATTTCTGTCTGACTCATTGTGTGTCCCCTCAGTAGGAGCGACCAAGAAAGGAATCAAAGCACAGTGTAGCCTTGTGAAGAATTGAACTGTAAGTTCCCAAAGATGAAAAGAAGATAGGAAATGGAAGGAGAAATTCACATCACAAAGTTCTCTGGAGCACCCCAAGTCATGTACTGTTATAGTTTCATAGTATGGAGTTGGGATTGATGAGGTAGACAATAGACAGTGATCACTGAAGGCAAGGAAGGGGCACCGAGTCTACTTCTCTTAAGGACTGGGATAAAAGTGTCATGTGAAATAGTGTTGCATAAAATTATCTGGAGTCCATCACCTTGTTTTTTATTATTATATCACCATGAGATATACAGTTACAAAGATGTTTATGTTTGGATTTCAGTCATACAGTGCTCCAGCACCCATCCCTCCACCAGTGCCCATTTGCTACCACCAAAGTTCCCTGATTCTCTCCCCCCTTCTCAAGTGCATCTATGGCAGACACTTTGCTTCTCTCTCTCTCTCTCTCTCTCTCTCTCTCTCTCACTCTCTCCCTCTTCCTTCTCTTACACATTGTGGCTTGCAATACATACATTTAGAGGTTATCATGTATATCCTTTGCCTACATTCAATGCTCATATCTGACCTGGTATTCTCATTTCCAATAATTATTAGTATAATGATCCTTTCTCTGTCTTACCTAACCACTGACTCCACAGCCTGATCCATATTTTGCCTGGCCTTGGATATTGGTATCAAACCATTGTTTTATACCCCACAAAAAAAGTGCAGTCATTCTATATCTTTCCTTTTTCCTCTGGCTAATTTTACTCAGCATTATCCTCTCCATGTCGATTGATTTATATGCACTTTCATAACTTTGTTTTTCCTAACAGCTGCATAGTATTCCATTGTCTAGATGTACCACAGTTTCTTTATCCAGTCATCTATTCTCAGGCACTCTGGCTGTTTCCAGATCCTGGCTATGGTGAACAGTGCTGCTATGAACATAGAAGTGTAGAAGGTGTTTCTGCTATGTGCTTTTGGCATCCCAGGGTATATCCTCAGGAGTGTTATTTGGGTCAAATGGGTGCTTAATTTCTAGTCTTTGGAGGCATGTCCATATTATTTTCCAAAAAGGCTGTACCAGTTGAAATTCCCACCAACAATGGATGAGAATCCCTTTTTTCCTCTTCCACTCCAGTTCTTGTTGTTCTTGCTTTTTGTATATATGCCAGTCTCTGTGGTGTCCATCACCTCTTAAATAAAATATTTGCAATAGATTCCTTGTCAGCTATAAATCTAAAGGTACACTCCAGAAAAAATTCCTGGAAGCAGAAACATTAGAACTCAGGGAAATACGGATACTGCAAGTCATGGAGTTGAGAAAAGATAGTATCTAAAGCAGGGAATAAATTCTGTTCTTTTTCAAATATTATATGTACAGTGTATATACATGTTTGTATGTGCGTTAAAATGCATATGATTCCTATGGTAATAAAGTTATTAACTTTAATATCTTATGCATATATATTACCTGATACCCAAAGTTATGCTAAACATCAAGTATGATAATTTTATGCCAAATGAAATGGATTTGGAGTTATATTTTAAAATGATTTAGACTGCCATCTGGAATATAAGATGATTCTACTTATATTTATATTTGTAATCTCCCAATTCCTTTAAAAATTTTCACAATTCCCAAGAATTTTGGATACAGCAATTATAAAGTCACTTAGGACTAATATTATTTATTAAACTCCTATTTTTCTCTCTCTCCTGATTTGACACTCACTTGTTTGAGAAGCAGTTTTGTCGTTTGAAGTCAGAATCATGCATTAGACTAGAGGGATTACTAGTAACAATATTAGACTAGAGGGATTACTAATAACATATTACTATAAAATATGTTTGTAGCCAAGAGACATGCCCTTCTCAGCATGGAGACCAAAGTGCATATGTCCCTAGAAACAGAAGTTACATACTTAGTCATATATTAAGAGGTGAGTGTTCCTGTGGATGCCATAAGCAAGATGAGACATAAAATACCAATATGAAAGTCAGCTAAATATTCAAGATTTTTTAAGGTATTCTAATTTCTAGGGATGATTTGGCTATCCTAACTTAAGTATTAAGTCAACAACCTAGGGACAGTGTTTCCCTCTGTTCCTTAGTTGAGTAGGTTAGCAATTTGTTTAATTCATCTTAAAGTTTAAAATTTAATTTGTTTTAAAGTTAAATTAAACCAACAGTATGCATTTTATGGGCAGTATCTTTGGGATATAAAGACAATTGCAACTTTTCTCTGCTTCTTTAGTGACTCATAAAATGATCACCATTGGACAAACCGTTAACTCCCAAGAACATGGTAGAGGCCCACTTTCAGATTTATTTGTCTGAAATATTCTAATTTAGGGAATGTGATTTCAAAGACATAGGAGACTGAAAATACTAGGATAAATTCCTCAGAAACGAATCACCAAAGTTGGCACATCAATTTACTAGATCCCTTGATCTTTAGATAGTTCTATAAAATGTGATATTCACAATAAAACACATTAGGTAAAATCTACTCAACACTTCACCATTTATAGGATTTTTACCTTCCTCATGTATCTTAGTGGCTTTCCGAGTTTTCTTCAAAATAAATCAACACCCTTTAACTGGCATTAAAATCTTTAACAAGGTCTGCTTCTCTTGAGAGGAGGCAGTGGAAGTGCCTTAAACAGTGTCCATGACAATCACTTTGAGGATTTGCAATGAAAGTGCTATGGAAAAGTCAGAAAAATGAGTTTCATGACAGAAGAAAGAACAAAGAAAATGGTTGGGAGTGCCATTGCAATTTTGAAAGTATGGGGAGTTAGAATTTACAACAGTTTTCAACAACCATTTGGTACTCAAAGTAAGAGTGAGGGCATGTGAGATTATAAGGCATGGGGATTCTTGATTCACCTGGGATGACTAACCATCCTTATGGAATATCATTGGCCTCATCTATACAAGGGAGAAATGGGATCAAATAACCTTATAGAACCTCTTTAATCACTTACCCTCACCACAATCTATTCTGATTCCAACCGTAAATCTCATTCAATGGAAGGAATTAGAAATCATCTTTATACAGATATATCTTACCAGGAGCCCTGAAAAAATTGTTTAGCAGCTCAAGGCAAAGAAAAGGACAAAAAGAGAGGGTTGGCAGTCAGCCACCTCCAGAGAGACTGTTTTTAATTTAAGCTGCACTGACTAGCTAGTCTTGATTGACTGGAATTCACAGGGAGAGATCAACAAGGTGGTGATGCAGTTCCTTTTAGGCAAAGCTGAGTCTAGAAAAGAAACTTGGGCCAGGAGAGAGTAAGTGAAAAGCCATCTCCAAACGGAAAATTTGACTTTAAAAATGACTGAGGGACAGGGAAATGTCTTCCAGCTCTGGAAGACATGTTTTGTATGCATAAACTTTGTATTCAATCTCTGGGACCACCTGGTCCCCAAGCACTACCAGAAGGTGATCCTCTAACTCTAATGGGTGTAACCCCCAAATCAAAAAAAGCAAAATGAAATTTAAAATTAAAACCTCCCCATCCCCAAATACAAATGAATGAGGTAAGTGGAGTTATTACCCCAGGACCCTAGATTAAAGCTTTTTCTAGAGACTTTGAGGGGCTGGATGGTTAGTAAAGGCTTTATGCTATTCTTTTTTGGATTGATTCTGTTTTGTAGAGGAAATGTTACTGTGCTTATCCAGATCTTACCACAGTGGATTTAATAGCCTTGAGTTAAGGTGCAGAATTTATACAAAATTGAAAAAGAAGCTTCTTGGATTTATTCAGGTGCATACCAGATGTGCTGGCATTGGCCTGCAAAGAGTAACTCTTGGAAATCAACTGCAGGCCCAGGAATCACACATGCTTTTTCCACAGTTAACCCTTATGAGACCATAACTACCAACAATGAGAATATCCACAATCAACAGAAGCTTATTGTTGGTAAATCAAGTGGTCAGCAAGATTTATTCAGTGCCCAAATCACAATAGGTACTATATGAGAAGTAGGAATGAGATATAAAGATTTATTCAGTCAATGCAGTAAAGTCTTCAAACAGGAATGAAGGTTGAGGATAACTTGCTTGTGAAATTAATTTAGCTAATTCTAAGTTTTTCTACTAGTGGTAAAAATGACAACAATGCCCCCACATATGACCCTTAGCATTCCCATGATCTGAATCAAATTGTAAGGATATGGCTGGTTTATCTGGACAATTTCTCAAGCCATTCATTTCATGCTTTAAAAGGAAGCAAAATTATTTTTATCTGTTAACCAGAGTATATATTACAAGCAATGGAAGGCTCCCCATTGCTTGGAGATATCTCCAGGGCCATCCCAAAGTCTTAAAACATAGAGTTGCTCACATTCCAAATTTTTACTCTCTTTTCTTTTCATAAGAATTTTCTCTTTAGGATCCAGATACATAAAAACATTCTCTTCTTATAATTGCAGTATAAACTGTTATAAAAGTCTCAGGGGAAGGTCCAGAGAGATAGTACAACTGGTAAGATACTTGCCTTTCATGCTAATAACTTGGGTTCAATCCCCAGGACACCCTGTGATCCCCTGAGCATTGCCAGGAGTAGTTCCTGAGTACAGAGCCTGGGGTAATCCTTGGACATTGCTGTGTGTGGGTCTAAAACAAAACAAAACAAAACAACTCAAAGGAAAATCTGGGAATGCCTAGTAAAGTTGAATTTTAATTATACAACTTATTAGTTGAATTATATAACTTAAAACACATTTTTCTTGCAGGTATGGGGCTAAGAAATACTCAAGGTTAAAACAATCTATGTATTGATAATGGATAAATGAATTGAGTTAATTGCATTTTAATTACTACACAGTTATTAAAAGAAATAAATTAGGTTTATTTATTTTAATGTACTTTTCAAAAATATGCTGAGGGGCCGGAGTGATAGTCCAGCATTAGGACATTTGCCTTGCATGCAGCTGATCCAGGTTTTATTCCCGGCATCCCATATGGTCCCAGAGCACAGCCAGGAGAAATTCCTGAGTGCAGAGCCAGGAGTTACCCCTGAGAATCGCTGGGTGGACCCAAAAAACAAAAAAAATGTTGAAATGTACAAAAAGTACAAAATAGTATTGCAACATAGTATCCAGTTCATGTAAGTTATAAATGTATATCTATAACATACATGCATATGTTTTCTGATGTAATTCAGAGGGATGTTAACCACATTCAGAATAGAGGATTCTTTTGGTGAAGAAGTCATTGAGATGATGATACTGTTAGTCAGCACTGTACATATATTTTAAAGAAGAAACTAAGCACATATTTTAAATAAGGAACTAATTCAATATATTAAATAAATGTTAATATATTCAAAATATATTAGTTTGAAAACATATATCAATAAATATATGTTTGACATATTACAAGTTTTAAAATTACAAAGTATAATTGATTTAGCAAAAGATGAGAGCAGTGGGTATAATATTAGCATAAATACAAAATGATACGCAATAAAGCATCCTTTATGCTGTTTGCAGGGTCACATCTGGGAGCACTCTGGATTTGTTCTGTGCTCAGGTATCACTCCTGGTGGTGTATGTGTGTTTAGAAAATGAACTAAGGTGGAAACCCACAAATTTCATTGCGAGGCAGGATTTCTATCTCCAGTACTCTCTGTCTTCAAAAGGGCAAAACCTTAAAGGAAGTAACTTGTTATTTTATTTCCATTTCCTATTCTTCATTCTTCTTTGGCAATGATTTTATTAACATTTCAGTGTTTTATTCAATACCATGTGTTTTTATTTATTATAATGGATCCTTTGTATCATATAATATCATTAATAGAAATAACTGAAGCAAGTATGACACTAATCCTTAATATATTCTGTGGTTTTTTATTATCATTTTGTCTACTTTAATTTCAGAGATGTAGCCATCATTGTTATCCATTGGGAAGGCTTGTAGAAATTGTTTTTCTTTGGGAGAAAGAAAAACAGGAGAAAAAATGAACACAAGCCTTTCCCAATGGATAAATCATTTTTTATCCATTGGGAAAGGCTTATGAAATTTATTATACCCCGTGAGATATGCAGTTACAAAAGAGTTCATATTTGGGTTTCAGTCATACAGTGTTCCAGCACCCATCCATACAACAGTGCCCATTTTTCTCCACCAAAGTCCCATGATTTTCCCTCCCCAACCTGCATCTATGGCAGGCAATATTTACTTCTCTCTGTCTCTCTCTGTCTCTCTCACTCTCCCTTCCCCTTCCTTCTCTTACACATTGTGGTTTGCAATACATACATTTAGAGGTTATCATGTATTTCCTTTTGCCTACTTTCAATGCTCAGTTCTATGCTGGTATTATAATTTACAATAATTATTAGTAAACTGTTATTTTCTCTGTATTACCTAACCTCTGACTCCCACACATTTAAGAAGGGTCTATGCACTTACAAGACCTCCTATCCATGTTTTGTCTGGCCTTGGATATTGGTATCATGCTATTTTTTATATCCCACAAATAAATGCAGTCATTCTATATCTGTCTTGTTACCTCTGGCTAATTTCACTCAGCATGATCTTCTCCATGTCCATCCATTTATTGGCAAATTTTATAACTATGTTTTTCTTAATAGCTGCATAGTATTCCATTGCATAGAAGTACCAGAGTTTTTTTTAGCCAGTCATCAGTTCTCAGGCACTCTGGTGTTTCCAGATTCTGGATATTGTGATGGTACTGCTATGAAAATAAAAGTGCAGATGGTGTATCTGCTGTGTGTTTTTGGCTTCCCAGGGTATATTCCCAGGAGCAGTATGATTGGATCAAACGGGAGTTCAGTTTCTAGTCGTTGGAGGAATGTCCATATTGTTTTCCAAAAAGGCTGTACCTGTCGATTCCTACCAACAATGGATAAGAGTCCCTTTTTTCCTTGCATCTACACCAGCATTTGTTGTCCTTGCTCTTTTGGATGTGTGCCAGTCCCTGTGCTGTGTGATGATATCTCATTGTTGTATTAATTTGCATCTCTCTGATGATTAATGCTGATGAGCATTTTTCATATGCCTTTTGGCCATTTGGTTTCTTCATTGTCAAAGTTTCTGTTCATTTTTTATCCAGATATTTTGAAGGGGTTGGGTGTTTTCTTCTTGTAAAGTTCGACCAGTGCTTGATATATCCTGGATATTAACCCCTTATAAGATGGGTATTGGGTGAATATTATTTACCATTCTGTGTATTCTCTTTGTATCTTCATCACTGTTTCTTTTGATGTGCAGAAGCTGTTTAGTGTCATGTAGTCCCATATGTTATCTTTGCTTCTATTTGCTTTATTAGTGTTGTTTCATCTTTCAAGATGCCTTCAGCTTCAATGTTGTGGAGGGTTTTTCCTATAATTTCTTTGACATCCTTTATGGATTCAGGAATGGTATTGAAATATTTAATCCATTTTAATCTGATTACTATGCATGGTGTTAGACAGAGGCCCAAATTTATTTTTTTTACATGTAGCTGCTCAGTTTTCCCAGCACTACTTGTTGAAGTAGTGGACCAAATGGAAATGTTACTGGTGCCCGCTTGAAGAAATTGATGAACAACAGGGTGTCTAGTGATCTAGTGACTTGTTGAAGAGGCTTTCCTCCTCCATTTTGTACTTTATGTTCCTTTACCAAAGACTAAATGATCATGCATTTGAGGATGCGTGTCAGAATACTCAACTCTATTCCAGAGGTTCACAGATCTGTTTTTATTCCAATACCATGCTGTTGTAATTACTACTGCTTTCTAGTATGATTGGAAGTTGGGAAAGTTGATGCCTTCCAACTCCTTTTCCCAAAGGATTCCTCTAGCTTTCCGTGGGGGTTTGTTATTACACAAAAAATTACAGGAGTTATTGGTCAATTTCATTGAAGAATGTCAAGGATTTTCTTTAGGGAATCTATATAAACTCTAGGGAGTATTACCATTTTGACAATGTTAAATCTCTGAATCCATGAGTACAGAATGTGTTTTAATTTCCTCCTGTCCTCTTTCATCTTGAAGCAGAGTTTTGTAGTTTTCTTTTACAGATTTATACACTTTACTTTAGCTGATTCCTAGGTATTGATTTTCTCTGGCAAAATTGTTAATGCGATTGTTTCTTAATATCCTTTTCTTCTCTTTCATTATTTGTACATACGAAAGCCACTGACTTTCGGGTATTGAATATTTTAGCCTACCACTTTACTATAGATATCTATTGTTTCTAAAAGTTTTTAGTAGATTGTTTAGGGTTCTCTAGGTTTAATGTCATGTCATTTCGGGGACACTGCCAGGGTTCCCGACAGTGCTGGGAAGCAAGTTCCCTTCTACCTCCGGCCGGCAAGGAATGGATGAAAACCCAGGAATCCGATGCAGTTTTAAAAGAGCTTTACTATCAAAGGTTCCGATATACAATCCAAGAGCAGGGAAACCTCTGAACTCTGGGTTCCCAGCTAGGCCCCAGCCAGGTGTAGGCCAAGATGACTGCCACCACATGTTGAGGCTCAACAGACAATGGAGAGGACGGAGAAGCAAAATGCCAAGGGAAGCCGAAATGGCAAAAAGGGGAAAAAGAAAGGGATTCTTTCTTCTTCCAGCTTATTTTATAGCTAGAAATCCACCCAAACTCCCCCGCCCGGGCTGGGCTATCTAGATATGAAAACACGAGAATAGCTCTATAGAAATGTAGCAACTTCAGGAGACCATCTGGCTGTATACAAGGACCCAGATCTAATTCAAAGCCTCCTAGCAGAGCTGGGAGAAGCTATAAGCTAAATGTCACTTCCCTGGCAGAAAGGGTCAAATGCCCTCAGGTAATTTTTCCCAGCACCTCACCTATTGTCTTGAGCCAAGATATGCCTGGAAATGCCTTTATAGGGTAGAGAAGGGGGTTTCTGAGATGGCATGCCTCTGTACCCAAGACTATACTAATGCCAGTTAAATATTTCTCCAAGCCTTCACAAGAGTCTCGTCTACTTCACAGTAGTTTTGTATTTTAGTTGCCTTTGAGTTATCAGGGAGCCATACTTGATTGCTTGGAGGCAAACAGCATTTCTCTCTGGTCTAATTATTTAGAGATCCAACGTGGCCAGGCAAATATGCTGGTAAGATCTAGCTAGTCCCACTATGATTGTGGTATCATGAGAGAATATTTATACCAGCTAGTACAGAATACATTGTCAGATAAACTGCCACATTTAGACTACCCCTTATCTATGAAGTGATTTGCAGGAGGCAATCCAGAGCAGATGCAGAGGCTCTTAGAGGGAATCCTGCAACAATGTCACCTGCAAATAGTGATAGCTGACTTCTTCCTTGTGTATCTGGATGACCTTAATGTCCTTTTCTTCTCTGATTGCTATGGCAAGTACTTCCAGTACTTTGTTGAAGAAAGGTGGTTAGAGTGGGGGAACCTTGTCTTGTCCCATTTTTTAGGGAAGAGTTTCAGTTTTTCTTCATTGAGAATGATACTCGTGGTGGGCTTTTGGTATATGGCTTTGACTATATTGAGGAAGGTACCTTCCATTCCCATTTTACGGAGGGTTTTTATCATGAATGGGTGTTGGATTTTGTCAGATGCTTTCTTTGCTTCTATCTATATGATCATATGATTATATATTTTCTCTTTTGATATTATGTATTATGTTGATTGACTTGTGAATGTTGAACCATCCTTGCATTCCCGGGATGAATCCTACTTGGTCATGATGTATAATCTTTTTGATGAGACTTTGGATTATTTTTTCCAGTATTTTGTTGAAGATCTTAGCATCTGTGTTCATCAAGGAGATTGGTCTGTAGTTTTCTCTTTTTTGTGTTGTCTCTGACTGCTCTGGGTATCAGGGTGGTATGTGCCTCATAGAAGCTAGTTGAGAGTGTTTCTGTTTCTTTTATTTCCTGGAAAAGGTTGGAAAGGATTGGCAGTAGGTCCTCCTTAAATGTTTGGAGGAATTCACTAGTGAATCTATCTGGACCTGGTCTTTTTTGTTTGGGTGTACTTTTAATTTGATCACTTGAACACTTAACATCCTGTATTCATCAATTTGCTCAATTGGGTGCCAGTAACATCTAAAAAATACTTTTAAATACAATTAATACAATTAAAATTGTATTTAATTTAATACAATTAAAATTGTATTTAACTTAATACAATTAAATATAATTAAAAGAATATAATTAAAAGAATACAACTAAAAGAATACTTCTAATTTCTTTTTTTTCTTTTTGGGCACACCGGCGATGCTCAGGGGGTTACTCCAGCTCTTTGCTCAGGAATTACTCCTGGCGGTGCCCGGGAACCATATGGGATGCTGGGAATGGAACCCAGGCCGACATAGGCCAGCCGCAGTAAGACAAACGGCCTACCCACTGGACTATCGCTCTGGCCCCATTTCTTACTATTTTATTTCTTACTTTTAATACTTACTATTTATTTTATTTTTGTTTTATTAAAAATAAAACTTACTTTTAATACTTACTATTTCAATTTCCTTAGTGAGTTTCAATCTTCTCGATCTATCAAGAGTTGATAAAGCAATTATGAAGTCTCCAACTGCTATTGTGTTGCTGTTAATGTCTTCTTTGAAGTCAATTAGTTGTTTGAAGTATTTTGCTGGCCCCTTGTTGGGTGCATATATGTTTAGGAGTGCAATTAATTTCTTCTTGGTATACATATCCCTTAATTATTAAGAAACGGCCTTTACTATCCCTCCTAATCTTTTCAGCTTGAAGTCTATGTTGTCACATACTAGTATGGCCACACCGCCCTTTTCGAAGAGTTGTTTGCAGTGGAATATTGTCTTCCAGGCTTTGACCTTGAGTCTGTGTTTGTTCAGATTATTCAGATGTGTTTCTTGTAGGCAACAGAAAGTTGGATTCAGTGTTATAATCCATTTTGTCACTCTGTGTCTCTTAATTGGTGCATTTAGGCCATTGATCTACTGATGTTGAGAGAAGTTATTGTCATAGGATTTTATGCCATCTTTTTGAATAAGTTTTTGCTCTTTTTAGGTTTTGTCTTATCTTACAGTAGCTCCTTCAGTCCTTCTTTTTAAAGTTGGCTTTGTAGAAGTATATGAAGTTCTTGAGCAGTTGCTTATCCAGGAAATTGTGTATTTTTTCTTCAATTCCGAAACTAGCATGGTAAAGAATTTTTGGTGAAGTATTCAGTTCATTGAGTCTTTTCACGATATCCCACCATTGTCTTCAGGCTTGGAGATGTTTCCTCTGAAAAATCTGCTGTAAATCTTAGGGATTTTCCTTTTGTCTGTGATTTCATTCTTTGTTTTTTGCTGCTTTCAGCATTCCATCTCTATTTATGGTTCTTGTCATTTTTATTAGGATATGCCTTGGAGTATTCTTATTTGGGTTTATTTTAGCTGGTACCCTTCAGGCCTCCTGAATCTGGGAGCAAGTACTCTTTAGTTCAGGGAACTTCTCTTCCTTGAGGGATTTGATAGTTGCCTTTTTCATCGGGGGTTTTCTTCCTTCCTTCAGAGTATACTATCATCAGTATATTATTCCTTTTGGCTTCATCTTGGTTATTTCTTGTTGTGTGTTTGTTTATTGTGAGTTTTTTTCTATCTTCTGTGCTGCCTAGGAAGTCCTCATCTTGGAGATATCTGATTATACCACCATGAGATATCCCGCATCGCAGAGCCTGGCAAGCTACCCGTGTTGTATTTGATATGCCAAATACCAGTAACCATTATAGACCTCATTCCCATGACATGATGGAATGGATTGAGGCTCTTTATGTTCTTGGAGCAAGCAGATGTCCTTGGGCTCTACTAGCATGTGACAGGACATATGGATATTTTACTGGTGCCCGCTCTAGCAAATTGATGATGAATGGGAAGACAAGTGATAAAAAGTGATACAAGTGAGATATACAACTACAAAGATGTTCATATTTGGTCTTCGGTCATACAGTGTTCCAGCACCCATCCCTCTATCAGTGCCCATTTCCCACCACCAATGTCCCTGATTCCCTCCCCCTCGACTACCTGCCTCTATGGCAGGTTCTTTATCTTTTCTTTTTTTTTCTCTCTCTTTTCTCTCTTCCTTCTCTTACACATTGTAGATTGCAAAACATACATTTAGAGTTTATCATGCGTGTCTTATTGCCTGTGTTTAATGCTCAGTTCTCAGTTGGTATTAGGACTTTCAACAATTATTAACACACTGTTCCCTCTCTGTCTTACCTAACCTCTGATGCCCACAAGTTTATGGTAATTTCCACCTTTGACAATACCTTCTGAGCCATGCTTCGCCTGACCTTGGATATTGGTATAATATACCAATATTATGTATATATACATATACATATATGTATATATACATGCTATACATGTATATACACATATATGCATGTATATATACATATATAATACATATATATAAGTCATGCAAATAAATGCAGTCATTCTTATCTGTCTTCCTTCTGGATAATTTCGATCAAATGATACTCTCCATATCCATCCATTTATAGGCATTTATAGTCAATTTATAGGCATTTTTAGGCATTTATAGGCAATTTGCCTTTTATAGGTAAATTTCATAACTTCATTTTTCCTAACAGCTGCATAGTATTCCACTGTGTAGATCTACCAAAGTTTCTTTATCCAGTCACGCAGTCTTGGGCACACTGGTTGTTTCCAGATTCTGCTATTGAGAATAGTGCTGCTATGAAAATAAAAGTGCACATGGTGTTTACTCTGTGTGATTTTGGCTTCCTAGGGTATATTCTCAGGAGTGGTATTGCTGGGTCAAACGGGAACTTAATTTCCAGTCTTTGGAGGAATGTCCATATTGTTTTCCCAAAAGGCTGTACAAGTCAGCATTCCTACTTACAATGGATGAATCCCCTTTCCCCGCATCCACTCCAACATTGTTTTTCTTTCTCTTTGGATATAGCCAGTCTCTGTGATGTGAAATGATATCTCATTGCTGTTTTGATATGAATCTCTCTGATGATTAATGATGATGAGCATTTTTGGTCATTTGATTTTTCTTCCTTGTCGAATTTTCTGTTCATTTCTTCTCCCCATTTTTTGATGGGGTTGGCCGTTTTCTTCTTGTAAAGTTCTACCAGTGCCTGATATATCCTGGATATTAATTCCTTATAAGATGGGCATTGAGTGAATATTCTTTCCCATTATGTGGACTGTTTGGTATCTTGGTCACTATTTCTTTTGAGGTACAGAAGCTTTTTTGTTTCATGTAATCTCATATGTTTATCTCTGCTTCTAGTTTTGTTAGTGGTGTTTCATCTTTGTAGATGCCTTTAGCTTCAATATCTTGTAGGGTTTTTCCTATAATTTCTTTGACATACTTTATGAATTCAGGTTTGATATTGAGATCTTTAAACCATTTTGATCTGATTTTTGTGCATGGTGTTAGACAGAGGTCCAAGTTCATTGTTTTACATGTTGCTGCCCAGTTTTCCCAGCACCACCTGTTGAAGAGGCTTTCCTTGCTCCATTTAGTACTTTTTGCTCTTTTAGCAAAGATTAAATGATTGTTTTGAGGCTGGGTGTCAGGATGCTCAACTCTATTTTTATAGGTCCACAGGTCTGTTTCTACTCCAATACCATCCTATTTCAATCACTACTGCTTTGTAGTACAGTTTGATGTTGGGAAAGGTGATGCCTACCATCTTCTTTTTCCCAAAGATTAATTTAGCTATTCCTGAGGGTTTATTATTCCATACAAAATTCATTAGTGTTTGGTCAATTTCTTGCAGTTGCCCTGGGTTAGGTGTCGGTATGAGCATTGGGGAGTGAGGAAGCATCTGGGGTATCGCCGGCTGTCTTGTAGACATTTAAGATAAGATCAACTATGTTTTTCTCTAATGTCCTGATAGTAATATATAGACATTATGAACTAGAGGGTTTCTCTTGCAACTACTTAGTATTACCTAGTAGTGCAAAAACAGTTATAGACAAAAAATGTAATGAATGGTTTGACTATGTCAATAAAACATCATTTACAAATGCAGGGGCCAGAGTGATAGCCCAGCGGATAGGGCATTTGCCTTGCACGAGGTCGGCCCATGCCAGCCCAGGTTCGACCCCCGCATTCCATATGGTTCCCTGAGCACCGCCAGGAGTAATTCCTGAGTTCAGAGCTAGGAATAACCCTGAGCATTGCTGGATGTGACCCAAAAAGAAAAAAAAACATCATTTACAAATGCAGGTTGTTTTTTGAGGAGGATCACATGTTTGTCACCTCTGTTCTAGAATACAGAATTCTGAGGAATTGTATACATCAATTTGTGGAGCATTTCAGAACATAAACTCCATGTGTCATTTCTGCAAGAAACAAAATAAAAGCAAATATTTAAAATAGTTTGCTTTATGTAGAAAAGTGGTTTGATTTCCCAAATATACTACTAATAACTTACATAATAATAGAGACTAAAATCTTTATTTTAGGTCTTTAAATTTTTGCTTTGTATAGTTTTCAAGGTAAACATATTCAAGAATATGCAAAAGCAAATATGGGTATGAGAAGGCATGTGAACAATGACTTTCTAAAAGGTGCACATAGCACCTCTCTGCCATTCCCCACCCTTCCAAACTTCTATGGAGCAGAAGAGAAAAAATATTCAATGTGAATAGGAGAGAAAAAAAAATGAATATACTCACTATTGTTTCTATCAATTAGTAGTTTCTATGAACCTCCTATGGACCAGATTATAGTAATTACCATACTAAACTCTGGGAATACAAAATACCTCATAGGATCCCAATCAACATTTTTAGGAAAGATCAAAAAGAGAATATCAAACATTAAAATCATATTAAGAGGCCCATTAAACTATGTGTCCTCACCCAGTTGATCAAAAAAGAGAATTGTGAAATCACAATTCCATCAGGAAGCAACATTTTTGAAGTCATCTGAATCCAAAGACACTACCAAGATGTAAATGGATTAACACATTGGCTTGAGTAAATCTTAACTTGAGAAAGCCCTACATGGATGTAAAAGAATCTAGCATGTTGACAATGATGTGAACCTTATTTGAGAAATACTTATAAAGTCAAGGAAGATTTTTCCTGAGTATAATTTATAATACTTTTGTGGGTGTGCTTGTTTTTATTTTTAGAACAATTTTATTTTTTAAATTATAATATTGTTATAATATTATTTGCAATAGTATTGAAGTCATTATTTAATAGTTACAGTGTATTTTATCTAAATTTATATATTCACATAATTTAACCTTTTTAGTTAAGTTATGTGAATATATAAATTTTCAGTGTTGTCAACTGACCTTAGATGATTTGTTTATCAAAATCCTAGATTTTTTTGGTTAAAGAATTAAAATATCCAAAGAAATGAGAGGCAGAGAAACACTGTCTTCTCCTCCACAGTCTGATTTCTAGTTTATAAATGATTTCTACAGTTTCAAGTAGAACTTTTAAGTTCAGAGTTATCAAAACAGTACAAAAATACTTAAATTCAGCCAACTATAGATTTAAAAATCATTTATGATATTGAGAAAAACAAAATAGGAGAATAGATAGTCTCAAATTATAACCAACACTTGCTCTGGAGAACAGAACTGAAAATTCTGAATAAGATGGTGTGAGTGTGCAGAAATGACGGGGGTCAACTGGAAGAAATAAAAGAACATAGTTGTTCATAGAAGAGGAGAGTTGATAAACACTTTGGGGGTGGTAAGGTTCAGCTACTCTCACTGTATCACTGTCTTCCCATTGTTCATCAATTTGCTCGAGTGGGCACTAGTAACATCTCCATTAGTTCTGTCACAAGCAAGTGTAAACCCAAGGGCACCTGCTTGCTCCAGGGACAGGAGTAGCCCAAAACCATTCTTCAGGTCATGGAACTGAGGTCCATAATTGTTACTAGTTTTTGGCATAACAAGTAAATAAAACACAGGCAGCTTTCCAGGCTTTGCCGTGTAGGTGGTATAGTCTCAGTAGAAGGCTATGATCTCTAGCATTTACTGATGAAACTTAAAGGGGGAGATCAGGTTTTCTCTTGGATGGAACTCTGAGGAACTATGGAGTCTGGATGTTGAGAATGACTGACTGATGATGTGTGGTTTGTTCTGGCTTCTTGCTAGGCTTACTGGTATCAGTTAGAACCTGTCTAGAACTGTATACAATGTATAAATGTGAACAATCTTGAAGGACCTTATCCTAAAATCAGCATTCTCTAAGAATATCGTGCCACAGGAGCTGTGGGTCTGGTGTGGGTGGGTCTCTCTCTCTTCCGGGGCAACTGGCATGGAGGCAGAAGAAAGGGCAGGGCCTGAAACTCCCACCGAGTCTGGCCAGCGTGGTTTCTCCCCGCCCATGAGAACAAACCCTTGGAGCAATGTTGGACTTGGCCAGGGGCTGGCCAAGCCCCTTACCGGGAGGTCAGCTCCATGGGTTGCTTCCACATGGGGCGGCCGAGCAGCACAGCTGTGGGTCTGAAGCGGATGGGTCTGGATCTCTTCCTGGGTTGCAAATTGGCTGAGTCTGGCGTGGGTGGGTCTCTCTCTTCCAGGGCAACTGGCATGGAGGTGGAGGAAAGGGCAGGGCCCAAATAATATAAAAATTATAGCAATTATAACCATGTTACCTGGATTATAATAAAAATTACCTATAAAACTCCATAGCAAATAGCTAGTTCTAGCACTGTATCACCTATAATGAACCTGTGTAGGTTGGTATTTCTTGTAATTATTTCCTAAAAATGTAATTATTTACATTGTGTTAGATATTTTAATTCATCTATAGATGATATTCATGCATTTGGAGGATGTGCATCTTTTGTAAATCCTATGTATATGCTCAACTGCTTTATATAAGAGAAACTTATTTTTTGTTTTTGTGTCACACCCAGTGAACCTCAAGGATTACTCCTGGCTCCATACTCAAAAATTATTCCTGGCAGTGCTCAGTGGACTATATGGGATGCTAGAGATTGAACCTGGGGTGGCTGTATGCAAGGCAAATATCTTACCTGCTGTACTATCTCTCTGCCCAAGAGTATTTTAAGGATGTTGCCATCTGTGGAGATAATAAAGACTACTCCTAAGAGGTGAATGTAATCAATAATTTCCAACCATTTATTGTCAACATTCATTTTTTAATTCTACTTTTATTAATTAACGTATGATGATGCTTCAAAACATAAACAAGATTTCTTCTAACTTAGAATGTCTTTCTTTTTGGTGGTGGTTGGCCACAGTCAGCAGTGCTCAGTGATTACTCCTCACATTGTGCACAGGGATCACTCTGGCAGTGCCCAAAGGATCATATGTGGTGACAGGATATAAGAAGGATTGGTCATGTACAGGGGAATGCCTTTGCCCCTTGTACTATTTCTCAGCCTCATATCCCAGACTGTCTTGCCATGCTTGACACTTGCCTGATTTTTTCTGTCCTATATGCTTTGACTAAGGTTTTGAGATCTTGTTCTCTGTCTAATTACTATGTATTTTACAGTTCTCTTCACCCACACAACCTACTATGATCATTCAACAGACACAAAACACAAGATAGTCAACATCTTCTTTTGTGTTATGCTATTCTGTGTGGAATTTGTTGTATGGTGTATTGACTTCAAAAAAAAATGTTAGGGCAGTTCTAAGGGATAGAAGGCACATATGACCTGTTTACTGAACTAGATTTAGCACATTTAAACATTAGTGTGAGATAAGCATTAGCTGAACAAAATAAAAAATCATCAATGTAGAAGATTGGCAAAAATCCTTGTCACTACATATTTAAATATTTCTTATGTTAGAAACCAGACTCACACTGTTTATCACACATTGGATTGTAAAATATGGTGAATATACTATCTCATAGTGATTCTTTTCTCACATGCTTCTGGAGACAGTAGTATATGGGGATCACTAATAGCAGGACTACCTTGCTTTTATTCCCTAGAGGATTACCAATATTTAGGACAGAACTTGACATGAAGTAGACAGCAATTATCATTTTTCTCAATAAATGAATTGAAGGATAATGAAAAGATAGTTTCTCTCCCTCCTCACCTTTCTTCTCAAGATGAGCAGTTCTTGAGAATCATATACTGGAGTCCCACCTCATTGTTTTGGTACGTCAAAGTAACACATAAAACTGTCACCATTTGTGTTTGCTTCAGCAGCACATATACTAAAATGTCGCCATTTGGTTATCCTTTTGGCTAACTCAGTCTGTAGATGGGAACCTCAGAAGATATTTTCTCTGTATTTTGTGGCTACGCCTGCTCTGAGCACAAAATAATCTGGAATAGTACCTACTGCTTGTTGCATAAATTTTACAAATATAAAATAAAATGGAAAAGGTTATAAATGTGTAACGCTATTGAAAAAACTGAGGATGATAAAAGCAACGTAAACTGAGTAAACACATGATGACACAAACCAACTACAAGCACATACATGTACCTTTATGCAGGCTCATAAATGGTGCACACAAAACTACTCATGTGTGTGCATGCATATATATACATATATGTGTGCATGCTTGCACATGCATGTTGAGTTATCAGTTGATCAAAGGGATGGATAATATATAGATAAGAAGATATGTAAACTGGTGCAGTCTTTATTCTCAAATTTCAGTGTCTTTATCTTGTCACCTTCATAACAGAAGTCAAACACTGCCTGCTAGTCTTTGTCAGAAAAAATTATAAAAATCAAACTGCTTATGCTCTCTTACCACCATTACACATAATAACTCATATTCTCAGCACATGACTGTAAATGTATCCAAGTACCTCTGATACAGTAGTTCCAAGTACTTGGGGGAGTAACTGCCAGTCTTACTAGACTTACTTGGGTCCATCTGCTCCTCTGTCTAACTCTAGCTCTCTTGCTACTTTCCTGCTGGGCAGCCCTACCCATATGCTAAGGAGACAACGAGTTACTAAATAGGGTAGGTTGCATTGTCTCAGTAGTTTGGCCCCAACAGACTTTTGGTCTACATCTTTTGTGAACTCTCATCCATTATGTATGATGCTTCTTCTTTAAGTTCATAGCATTCAGTTTGAGGTATAAGAGGCTTTTATCTCTCTTTAATTGGATATGTCTTTCCATCCTTGTTGCTGAGTTAATGGGGGTGTCTCAGAACCTCAGTGGGTATATAAAAGCTGTGGGGAAAGATCACAGACCAGGACCTCAGGCACCAAGGCCATATTATGTTTTTCATTTGGCATGGTCCTGGGCTCCTACCGACACGGAGTCTATTTTATGTTGGGGGGTGCCAGACATGGACTGAACAGTAGGAATAGAGGAGAAAGAGAAACAGATCTTATCTTCTTTCAGCTGAATCAGAGCAGATGGAAATTTACAGAACAACTTCTTACTCCAGCTTTTATTTTTTTTTTAAATATATAACTGAAAAAAAGCATTCAATATGAACTTCCTAAAGAATGTTTGAAAGGACTCTAAAGAATTCTGTGCTGGGAAGAGTTTTTACTTGATTTAGAGGAAAGGAAATGTGTCCCAGGCACCCCAAGTTCATTTCTTATTAGTAAATTTAAAATGCATTACAAGAAGGAAACTTTTGAAGACGTCATGCCCTGTAACCTGCCCTCCTGTGCATGGTTGGTGACTGGTAGAACTATAAACACAGAGATTTTCCTGTCTGGAAAAAGAACAAATCTCAGTGGAGCTAGAGAGATGATACAGGAGTTAACTTTTTTTGCATGTAGCTAGCCTAGGTTTGATCACCATCACCACATACTGTTCCTTGAGAGTGACCCTCAAGTGTAGAGACTAACGCACCACCCTGAACACCACCAGGTGTGACCTAAAAACCAAAAAAAAGTAAACTCCCGAAACAAATTCTGTTGTGTCAGGCAGATAGGAAGGAGCTCTGACAATGAGGGTCTGGAAAATAATAATGCTCAGAAAGTATCCAGCTCTGAAATAGCTCAAAGACATGAAGACCTCTTCCCTTTGAGATGCTCTCCCTGATCTCTGGAGACTTGAAACTAAGGCACCACCCAGGTGCAGAAACCAAAGCCCCACCCAGAGAAGGGTGAGCTACTCAGAAAAGAGACCCTACTCAAAAAATCTAAAGGTCATCATGAAGCTATAAAAGGGTCATCAACAGTGCAAAGCTTTCTCTGTGACAAGGCCCAGGTTAATTTTGTTTTATTTTATTCTGTGTTGTGTAGACAGAGAGGGGAAAGGGATAAGTGATTGCAGAATAAGTGAACATCGAGAGGTCACTGTGGCTAAGAATACTTTGGGACTTGGATGCCACAGTAAGAACATTTTAGCCTTATTTATTTATAAATTCATCTGATTCCAAGCAACGCCTCATGGGGCCTAGGAGCCATGCCTGTCAATACTGGCTAAATAGTTCAATTTCATAGTCCTGGCGATGTGATGCTACCTGGGTCCAGTATTACTTGGGTTCACTAGGGCTACACCCAATGGTGCTTCAGCTATCAGGTGGTGCTACAGATCTAAATGAAGACTTTGGGAGGGCAGGAATAATAGTATAGAGGATAGGGTGCCATTCTTGCTTGAGACCTACCCCATTTGATCCCTGGCACTCCATATGGTTCTTTTCCTCCCTGCCAAGTGTGATCCCCTTGAACACAGAGCCAGGAAGATGCCCTGAATAATGTCTGGTATGGCCCAACATCCTCCCCCCCTCAAAAATGAGTTTTATAGAATGCAAAGTATGTGCTCTAGACCTTTGAGCTATGTCACCAGTTAAAGAAATGCTATTACTCAATCCAAAGTTTGACTATTGTCATGTGTCTTGATTTATATTTTTAAAGGGAAAATTTTTTGAGTGTGTGTGTGGCCATCAGGTAACAGGACAAACTGAAAACAAGGAATTTAGGCCCTCAGTCTGGGCATGAAAGGATGTTGGCAATGAAAGTGGTAAAAAGGAACTGAATTCAGGTAAAAGAAGCACCATTTTTTGCTGAATTTTGAATGCAGACTGTGAATCAGAATTAAGGATGACTGTGAGGCAAAGTGT
>JAJIBD010031728.1:65000-68583 GCA_021461705.1 Cryptotis parvus
ACTTAATAATTTTTTGCTCCTTTATTGAAAATTAAGTAATCATATATGTGTCAAGATATTCAGTTCTATTCCATAGGATCGGATTGTATTCAATCTCATGCTGTTTTAATTACTACTGCTTTGCAGTACAGTTTGAAGTCGAGGGAAGGTGATTGCCTCCTATCTTCTTTTCCCCCAAGGAATTTTTAGCTATTCATGGATTTTATTATTCCACATAAATTTCAGGAGTGTTTGGTTAATTTCTTTGAAGAATGTCGTCGATATCCTTTTTAGGGCCGCATTGTATCTATGTAAAACTCTAAGAGTATTGCCATTTGTCAGTATTAATTCTCCCAATCTATTAGTAGGGAATGTGTCTCCATTTTCTCATGTCCTCTGTTATTACTTGAAGCGGTGTTTTGTAGTTTTTTTTCTTTACAAAAGGCATTTTACATTCTTAGTTAAACTGGTTCCTAAGTATTTGTTTTTCTTTGGAGCTATTGTGTTAGTATAATTTTTTAAATATCCCTTTCTTCTTGTAAGAGAGAAAGAGAGAGAGATAGAAAAGAGATAAGCACTCTCCATAGAGGCAGTCTAGGGGAGAGGGAGGGAATCATGGACATTGGCAGGGAAATGGGCACTGGTGGAGGAGATGGGTGCTGGAGCACTGTATGACCAAACGCAAACATGAACATCTTTGTAATTGAGGACCTACTGCCAGTCCTTTTCAAGCACTACCAGGAAATAGAAGAAACAGAAACACTCCCAAACAGCTTCTACAAGACACATATTACCTGATACCCCAGGCAGGTACAGACAACACAAAGAAAAGAAAACTACAGACCAATATCCCTGATGAACACAGATGCAAAGATATTCAACAAAATACTAGCAAACAGAATCCAAAGTTCATCAAGAAGATTATAAATCATGACCAAGTAGGATTCATTCCAGGAATGCAAGATGGTTCAGCATTCAAGGTCAATCAACATAATACAACATATCAATAAGTAAAAAATAAAAACCATATCATTATATCAATAGACACAGAGAAAGCATTTGACAAGATCTAACACCTGTTCATGATTAAAACCCTCCAGAGAAAGGGAATAGAAGGAACCTTCCTCAATACAGTCAAAGCCATCTATCAAAAGTTCACAGCAAGCATCATTCTCAATAGGGAAAACGGAAAGACTTTCCTAAGATCAGGGACAAGACAAGGTTGCTCACACTCACCTCTTTAATTCAATATAGTACTGGAAGTACTTGCCATAGCAATCAGAGAAAAAGGACATTAATGGCATCCAGATAGGCAAGGAAGAAATCAGCTTATTATTATTCACAGATGACATGATATTATTCCTAGAGAACCATAAATCTCTACCACAAAATGCTCCTGGAAACAATAGATACATATAGTAGAGTAGCAGGATACAAAATCGACACAAAAATCGGTGGCTTTCATATATATAAATGATGAAAGAGAAGAAATTGATATTAAAACACAATTCCATTCACTTGTGCCATAGAAAATCAAATACCTAGGATCAGCTTTTAACAAAGTGTGTCAAGGACCTATACAAAAAAACTACAAGATGCTACTCCAAGAATAAAGAGGACACAAGAAATTGGGCACACATTCCTTGTTCATGGATGGGGATAATCAACATTGTCATTATGGTAACACTCCTAGAGCTTTATACAGATTCAATGCTGTCCCTATAAGGATACCCATGATATTCCTCAAAAGAAATCGACCAAACACTACAAATATATACGGAGCAATAAACCACCACGACTAGCTAAAGCATCCTCAGGGAAAAAGAAGATGGGAGGCATCACACCTTACCCAATTCCCAAACTGCATTACAAGGGTAGTAATTAAAACAGCATGGTATTGGAATAAAAACAGACCTGTGTACCTATGAAATAGAATTGAGTATCCTGGCACCCAACCTCAAAACACATGATCAAACTTAATCTATGATAAAGGTGCAAAGAGTCTGAAGTGGAGTAAGGAAAGCCTCTTCAACAAGTGTGTTGCTGGGGAAAACTATTGGACCTCTGTCTAAACACCATGCACAAATATCAGATCAAAATGGATTAAAAATCTCAATATTGAACCTGAATCCATAAAGTACATAGAAGAAAATATAGGAAAAACCCTCACAGACATCTTCAAAGGTGAAACACCATTAACAAAGCAACTAGAAGGAAAGATAAACATATGGGACTACATGAAACTCAAAAGCATCTGCATCTCAAAAGAAACAGTGACCAAGATACAAAAGAGTCCACAGAATGGGAAAAGAATATTCACTCAATACCCATCTGATAAGGGGTTATTATCCAGTATATATCAGGCATTGGTAGAACTTACAAGAAGAAAACAACCCATCAAAAAATGGGGGAGAAGAAATGAACAGAAACTTCAACAGGGGAAGAAATTCGAATGGCCAAAAGAGATAAAGAAAAAATGCTCATCATCATTAGTCATCAGAGAGATGCAAATCAAAGCAACAATGAGATATCATTTTACACCACAAGAGACTGGCACATATCCAAAAGAGCATGAACAACAATGTGCTGACGTGGATGCGGAGAAAAGGGGCCTGTCAGCTGGTTCAGCCTTTTGGAAAACAATATGGATATTTCTCCAAAGACTAGAAATTGACCTCCCATAGGACCCAGCCATAACCTCCTGGAAATATACCCTGGGATGCCAAAAATAGCAGTGGAAATACCATCCCTACTTTTATGTTCAAAGCAGTTATATTAACAATAGCCAGAATCTGAAACAACCAATGTGCCTGAGAATTGATGATTGAGAGAAAACATTGGCAACATCTACACAATGGAATACTATGCAGCTGTTAGGAAAAAGTGAAGTTATGAAATGTGCTATAAATGGATGGACATGGAGAGGATCATGTTGAGGAAAATTAGCCAGAAGGAGAGAGACAGATATAGAATGACTGCATTTATTTGCATGACATAAATATATATGTACATATTATGATACAATATCCAAGGTCAGGCGAAACATGAATCAGGAGGTCTTGTCAAAGGTGTAAATTACCACAAACTTGTGGGATTCAGAGGCTAGGTAAGACAGAGAATGGAACAATATGCTAATTATTGTCAAAAGTGCTAATACCAACCCAGAACTAGCATTCAATAGAGGCTAAAATATACACATGACAACCTCTTAATGTATGTATTGTAATCACAATAGGGAAGGGAAGAAAAGAGAAAGAGAGAGAGAAAGAGTAAAGAAATAAAGAACCTGTCATAGAGGCGTAGGGAAGGGTGGGGGAATCGGGGACATTGGTGGTGGGAGATGGGCACTAGTGGTAGAATGGGTGCTGGAACACTGTATGACCAAAACCCAAATATGAACTCTTTATGAACATCTTTGTAATTGGTATCTCATGGTGATATAATAAAATATTTCTTAAAAATAAATAAATTAAAATTAAAAAATAAAAAAATTCTCTGACCCTCAAAAAGTCCCTTTTTTTCTCTTTTGTTTTTGCATATAGGAAAGCCACTGATTTTTTGTGTATTGATTTTGTACCCTGTCACTATATTGTTTCAGGAGCTT
>JAJIBD010031729.1:0-15408 GCA_021461705.1 Cryptotis parvus
CTCACTGTATCACTTGTCTTCCCATTGTTCATCAATTTGCTCAGTGGGCACTAGTAACTTCCATTAGTTCTGTCAACGAAAGATTGTAAACCGAGAACCTGCTTGCTCAGGGGACAGGGGGGCTAGCAAAGACCATTCTTCAGGTCATGGAACTGAGGTCCATAATTATTACTAGTTTTGGCATAACAAGAGCAAATAAAACACAGGCAGCTTTCCAGGCTTGCCGTGTGGAGGAGGTATGAGGGTCTCAGTAGAAGGCTATGATCTCTAGCAGTTACTGATGAAACTTAAAGGGGAGATCAGGTGTTCTCTTGGATGGAACTCGGAGGAAATGGAGTCTGGATGTTGAGAATGACTGACTGATGATGAGTGTTTGTTCTGGCTTACTTGCTAAACTTACTGGTATCAGTTAGAACCTGTCTAGAACTGTATGCAATGTATAAATGTGAACTTTAAGCTTGAAGGAGGACGCATCCTAAAATCAGCATTCTCTAAGAATATGCGTACAGGAGAGGGGGGTCTGGAGATGAAGAACTGGGACCAGCCTCTTGCTCTCCTTCAGCCGGCAAGTGGCGATGGAGGCAGAAGAAAGAGGGCCCAGGGGAGCCTGAAACTCCACTCGAGTCTGGCCAGGCGTGGTTTCTCCCCCGCCCCATGAAAACCCTTGAGCCAATTTTTGATTGGCCAGAGGCTGGCCAAGCCCTTACCGGAGGTCAGCTCCATGGGTTGCTTGCCACACATGAGCCCGGCCAGGCAGCATTGGCTCAATGGAGTCTGAAGCGGATGGGTCTGGATCTCTTCCTGGGATACCAAATTGGCTGGAGTCTAGCGTGGAGTGGAACTCTCTCTTCCAGAGCAGCTGGCATGGAGGGTGAAGAAGAAGGGCAGGGCCCAAATAGTATATAAAATTATTAGCAATTATAACCATGTTACCTGGATTATAATAAAAATTACCTATAAAACTCCATAGCAAATAGCTAGTTCTAACACTGTATCACCTATAATGAACCTGTGTATGGTTTTCCTTATAATTATTTCCTAAAAATGTAATTATTTACATTGTGGTAGATATTTTAATTCATCTATAGATGAGTGTTCATGCATTTGGAGGGGATGTGCATCTTTTGTAAATCCCATGTATATGCTCAACTGCTTTATATAAGAGAAACTTATTTTTGTTTTGTGTGACACCGAGGGAACCTCCAAGGATTACTCCTGGCTCCATACTCAAAAAGTATTCCTGGCAGTGCTCAGTGGACTATATGGGATGCTAGAGATTGAACCTGGGGTGGCTGCCCTGCAAGGCAAATATCTTACCTGCTGTACTATATCTCTGCCCAAGAGTATTTTAAGGGGGATGTTGCCATCTGTGGAATAATAAAGACTACTCTAAGAGGTGAATGTAATCAATAATTTCAACCATTTATTGTCAACATTCATTTTTTAATTCTACTTTTTATTAATTAGCGTGATGAAGATGCTTCAAGACATAAACAAGATTTCTTCTAACCTAGAATATCTTTCTTTTGGGTGAGGGTGGTTGGCCACTGAGTCAGCCGGAGTGCTCGAGTGGTTACTCACTCACATTGTGCACAAGGATCACTCCTGCTATGGTACCCAAAGGATCATAGTGGTGACCCCAGGATATAGAGAAGTTGATTAGTCATGTACAGGGAATGCCTTTTGCCCTTGGCCCACTATTTCTCAACCTCATATCCCAGACTGTCTTGCCATGCTTGACACTTGCCTGATTTTCTGTCCTATATGCTTTGACTAAGGTTTTTGAGATCTTGTTCTCTGTCTAATTACTATGTATTTTACGGTTCTCTTCACCCCCACACAACCTACTATGATCATTCAACGAACCCACAACACAAGATAGTCAGCATCTTCTTTTTTGTGTTATGCTATTCTGTGTGGAATTTGTTGTATGGTGTATTGACTTCAAAAAAAAAATGTTAGGGCAGTTCTAAGGGATAGAAGGCACATATGACCTGTTTACTGAACTAATTTTGCTTACATTTAAACATTAGTGTGAGATAAGCATTAGCTGAACAAAAAAAAATCATCAATGCTAGAAGATTGGCAAAAAAATCCTTGTCACTTAACATATTTAAATATTTCTTATGTTAGAAACCAGACTCACACTGTTTATCACACATTGGATTGTAAAATATGGTGAATATACTATCTCACGCAGTGATTCTTTTCTCACATGCTTCTGGAGACACTAGTATATGCTAGGGATCCTAATAGCAGGACTACTGCTTTTTATTCCTAGAGGATTACCAATATTTAGGACAGGACTTGACATGAAGTAGACAGCAATTATCATTTGTCTCAATAAATGGGTTGAAGGATAATGAAAGATAGTTTCTCTCCCTCCTCACCTTTCTTCTCAAGATGAGCAGTTCTTGAGAATCATATACTGAGTCCCACCTCATTGTTTTGGTACGTCAAAGTAACACATAAAACTGTCACCATTTGTGTTTGCTTCAGCAGCCCATATATAAAAAATATCGCCATTTAGTTATCCTTTTTGGCTAACTCAGTCTGTAAGATAGGAACCTCAGAAGATATTTTCTCTATATTTTGTGGCTCTACGCCTGCTCTGAGCACAAAAAAATCCGCTGGTAGAGCACCACTACTTAGTTGCACCAAATTTTACCAATATAAAATAAAATGGAAAAGGTTATAAATGTAACGCTATTGAAAAAAACTTGAGGGATGATAAAAGCAACGTAAACTGAGTAAACACATGATGACACAAACCAACTACAAGCACATACATATACCTTTATCCAGGCTCATAAATGGTGCACACAAAAAATCCTTGTGTGTGCATGCATATCTATACACATATGTGCATGCTTACCCTTGTGCATGTTGAGTTCTCAGTTGATCAAAGGGATGGATCTATAGATAAGAAGATCCTGCTTGGCTCGGTACAGAGTCTTTATTCTCAATTTCAGTATCTTTATCTTGTCACCTTCATAACAGAAGTCCAACACTTGCTGAGGTCTTTGTCAGAAAAAATTATAAAATCAAACTGCTTATGCTCTGCACCACCATTACACATAATAACTCATATTCTCAGCACATGACTGTAAATGTAGCCAAGTCCCTCTGATACAGTAGTTCCCAAGTACTTAGGGGGGGTAACTGCCAGTCTTACTAGACTTACCCTTGGGTCCATCAGCTCCTACTGTCTAACTCTGGCTCTTTGCTACTTTCCTGCTGGGCAGCCCTACCCATATGCTAAGGAGACAACAGAGGTTACTAAATAGGAGTAGGTTGCATTATCTCAATAGTTTGGCCCCAACAGACTTTGGTCACCATCTTTTGTAGGACTCTCATCCATTATGCATGATGCTACTTCTTTTTAAGTTCATAGCATTCCCAGTTTGAGGTATAAGAGGCTTTTATCTCTCTTTAAGTGGATATGTCTTTCCATCCTTGTTGCTGAGTTAATGGGGGTGTCTCAGAACCTCAGTGGGTATATAAAAGCTGTAGGGGAAGATCACAGACCAGGACCTCAGGCACCAAGGCCATGTTATGTTTTCATTTGGCATGGTCCTGGGCTCCTACCGACCACGAGTCTATTTTATGTTTGGGGTGCCAGACATGGACTGACCAGTAGGAATAGAGGAGAAAGAGAAACAGATCTCATCTTCTTTCAGCTGAATCAGGCAGATGGAAATTTACAGAACAACTTCTTACTCCAGCTTTTTTTTTTTTAAATATATAACTGAAAAAAGCATTCAATATGAACTTCCTAAAAAGAATGTTTGAAAGGACTCTAAGAATTCTGTGCTGGGAAGGGTTTTTACTTGATTTAGAGGAAAGGAAATGTGTCCCAGGCGCCCCAAGTTCATTTCTTATTAGTAAATTTAAAATGCATTACAAGAAGGAAACTTTTTTGAAGACGTCATGCCCTGTAACCTGCCCTCCTGTGATGGTTGGTGACTGGTAGAACTATAAACACAGAGATTTTCCTGTCTGGAAAAAGAACAAATCTCAGTGGAGCTAGAGAGAATGATACAGGAGTAAACTTTTTTTTTTGCATGTAGCTAGCCTAGGTTTGATCACCATCACCACATACTGTTCCTTGAGAGTGACCCTCAAGTGTAGAGACTAGCGCACCACCCTGAAACACCACCAGGTGTGACCTAAAAACAAAAAAAGTAGACTCCCGAAACAAATTCTGTTGTGTCAGGCAGATAGGAAGGAGCTCTGACAATGAGGGTCTGGAAAATAATAATGCTCAGAAAGTATCCAGCTCTGAAATAGCTCAAAGACATGAAGACCTCTTCCCTTTGAGATGCTCTCCCTGATCTCTGGAGACTTGAAACTAAGGCACCACCCAGGTGCAGAAACCAAAGCCCCACCCAGAGAAGGGTGAGCTACTCAGAAAAGAGACCCTACTCAAAAATCTAAAGGTCATCAGGAAGCTATAAAGGGTCATCAACAGTGCAAAGCTTTCTCTGTGACAAGGCCCAGGTTAATTTTGTTTTATTTTATTCTGTGTTGTGTAGACAGAGAGGAAAAGGGATAAGTGATTGCAGAATAAGTGAACATCGAGGAGGTCACTGTGGCTAAAAATACTTTGGGACTTGGATGCCACAGTAAGAACATTTTAGCCTAATTTATTTATAAATTCATCTGGTTCCAAGCAACGCTCATGGGGCCTAGGAGCCAGCCTGTCAATACTGGCTAAATAGTTCAATTTCATAGTCCTGGCGATGTGATGCTACCTGGGTCCAGTATTACTTGGGTTCACTAGGGCTACACCCAATGGTGCTTCAGCTATCAGGTGGTGCTACAGATCTAAATGAAGACTTTGGGAGGCAGGAATAATAGTATAGAGGATAGGGTGCCATTCTTGCTTGAGACCTACCCCATTTGATCCCTGGCACTCCATATGGTTCTTTCCTCCCTACCAGAGTGTGATCCCTTGAACACAGAGCCAGGAAGATGCCCTGAATAATGTCTGGTATGGCCCAACATCACTCCCCTCAAAAAATGAGTTTTTATAGAATGCAAAGTATGTGCTCTAGACCTTTGAGCTATGTCACCAGTTAAAGAAATGCTATTACTCAATCCAAAGTTTGACTATTGTCATGTGTCTTGATTTATATTTTTAAAGGGAAGAATTTTTGAAGGTGTGTGTGGTGGCCATCAGGTAACAGGACAAACTGAAAACAAGAATTTAGGCCCTCAGTCTGGGCATGAAAGGATGTTGGCAGAAAGTGGTAAAAGGAACTGAATTCAGGTAAAAAGAAGCACCATTTTTGCTGAATTTTGAGATGCAGACTGTGAATCAAATTAAGGATGACTGTGAGGCAAAGTGTCTTTTATTGCAATGACTAAGGCTGAGGGTGTGGCGGTTTAGGATTTAATTTATACCCTTAAGCTAACAGTTCTGCATTAGAGTAGAACAAGTATTTCCGAGGTTTGCTTGTGTTATTCCAGAACTGAACATAGCAAAAGGTGCAGATGACACTGGAATCTGTAACTCTGTAATTGTCTAGTACCAAAGTACAATCCATGTTTGATTCATTTGGGAGAAATTGTTAAAAACATATATTTAAGAGAACAGCAGATTCTCTCAATAGGCTATGAAAATGAGCAAAGATAGTTATTTCTATTTTTTAAATTTTAAATTTTATTTTTATTTATTTATTTTATTGTAAAAATATTTTATTAACCACCATTAGATATGCAATTACAAGATGTTGATGTTTGAATTTTGGTTCTACAGTGTTCCAACAACCCCTGCCCATCTCCCATCACAATGTCCCTAACTCCTTCCCTCTTCCCCCAGCCTGCCTCCATGGCAGTTTCTTTATCTCCTTTCTCTCTCTTTCTCTCTCTGTGTCTCCTTCCTGTTTGCCTTTCTTACACATTGTAGATTGTAATATATTCCTAGAATATGATTGGTTCCACTAGTTTGATGTACTGGGTCTGGACCACAAAAATGGTGGCTATTATGGTGAGTGAGTCTCATCCAGTTGCTTCCAAGACCCTACAGAGTGATGGGCCCACTACGCAAAATCCATCTTGCCCTGGGAGTCCCATGATCAGCTGAGCTAGGGGAAAGCCAGATGGCAGCTCTCCACGGGCATCTGAATCTCTGCATCATGGCCGAGAGCCCCGAGGCAGTTCATGGGCGGGGCCACCAGGCCTCTGGGACTGATCAGAAAGGAGAGGGGTACCCCAGCTCCATCTCCAGGAACGCCGGTGACTTCCTTCGAGAGCAACCTACATGGGCTCGAACTAGGCTGCTCTGAGTTGGTCTTGAGATCAGCGTCACTCTTGCATGGGTTCTGATGAGCTGTGGGGTCTGGACCATGATAATGGCAGCTATTATGGTGAGCGAGTCTCATCCAGCTGCTTCTGAGGCCCCTACAGAAGTGATGGACCCACTCCCAAAACCCATCTTGCCTCCTGGGAGACTCATGGTCAAGTTAAGCTAGGGGAGAGCTGGATGGCAGCTCTTCCCTGTGCTTCTGAGTCTCTCATCTTTCTTTCTATCTCTATTTCTGTCTCTGTATTTCTCTTCTCCTACACCTTGTGACTTGCCTTACTGTTTATGATGCAGCTATCTATGTGTATATTCACTAGTGAGTTCTAATGAGACATTATAGCTCCTCATTCCTCATCAACCTCCCAATTTGTTTCAACTACAATGATCATTATCATGTACAGATGAGAAAAGATCATGGAAGGACCTGGTCCTAGCCTACTTTGTTATCTAGGTCTCTTGTGTGGCTGTACACTGTCATAGATGTGTGTCTGGTCTGCCCCTTGTATGGTTCATCTGGTTGTAGAGGCTGAAAGCCCATAGCCACACCAACAGGTGCCCAAATCCCTGCTCCAATTCCGGCCAGTGTGGCTTTCACCCACATGACTCTTTACCCTAGGAGCTACATTGGTCTCAGCTGGGGACTAGCCAATTCCTCAGAGACTCCCATGGGCTGCTCCACGTGGGCTGGGCTGCATAGCTGTGTGTCTGGTCTGTCTCTTGTCCAGTTCATCTATATTGTTACTTTTTTGGCATATGAAATAGACCACGGGTAGAATGCCAGGCTATGCCATGGCTCTGGGTTCAGCCCAGCGTGCCTAGTCTTTTTCTATGTCAGATAATCTACCATCCAGGCCCACCGGACAGAGCCCTGGGGTGTAAACAAGCGAATCTCCTGTCTGCCACCTGCCAATACGGCGTGCACTGCAGCCACACCTGCAACACTTCAAGGAGCAGGTGGTAATTTAATATTATGATACCACTGTAAGATATCACTTGATCACTTGATCGATTTGCTCGGCGGGCGCCAGTAACATTTCCATTGGACCCTATCACGTGCCATTGTAGCCCAATGGCATCTAGTTGATTCAGGATTATGAAGAGCCTCAAACTGTTCCTTCAGGGTCTTGACAAAGAAGTCTGACCATCTTGAAGGTGGGCGGCCCGCGTGATCTTTTGGCATCCCGTGGGGATCCAGTCGGTAATGCCTCTAGTCCAGCGGTTGTCTCCAATTGCATTATATGTCCAGCCCATCTGATTTTCCATGCCTTGGCAAAGAGACAGTGTCCCTGATTCTGGAATAGCGACCGAGGTCAGAACTCCGGATTCCTTCTCTCACTTGAGTGAGCGTGATATTCCAAGCATAGCTCTTTTCGATTCCTCTCTGGGAGACCCGAATAGCATTCTCATCCTGCTTTCGTAGAGCGCTGTAAATGCTTTTTTTCCCGGCTTCTGCTGCATCTTCCAGTATTTCTGCTCTTCTGTCTTTGATGTCTTCGTTTATCACTTCTCTGCACCGTTTAGCAAGCTTGGACATTAGCATTTGGTCTCCTGAGGCTCACGCTTGCCAAGTTGGTGAATGAACTTCGAGAGTTTCTGAAGACGGGCGTCCTTTTGTGTTTCTCTCTCTCGGCATTGGTCGTACAATCATGGAGGTGCTGAATCAGTTGGGTTGTATTCTTCATCGATGTCGTCAATGATGGTATCTTCCCATGTTGCTGCAGTGGTGCCAAAGAGTTTCCAGCTGGTTTCTGCTCTGCCTGATGTATCTGCTTCTAAGATATACAATTACAAAAATGTTCATGCTTGTGTTTCAGTCATACAGTGTTTCAGCACACATCCATCCACCAATGCCCATTTACCACAACCAAGGTTCTCAAAAAACTCCCTTCTCACCCAGCCTTCCTCTATAACAGGTTTTCTTCTTCTTTTTTCTTCTTCTTCTTCTTCTTCTTCTTCTTCTTCTTCTTCTTCTTCTTCTTCTTCTTCTTCTTCTTCTTCTTCTTCTTCTTCTTCTTCTTCTCCTTCTCCTTCTCCTTCTTCTTCTTCTTCTTCTTCTTCTTCTCCTCCTCCTCCTCCTCCTCCTCCTTCTTCTTCTACTTTTTCTTCTTCTTCTCCTTCTCCTTCTTCTTCTTCTTCTTCTTCTTCTTCTTCTTCTTCTTCTTCTTCTCCTCCTTCTCCTTCTTCTTTTCTTCTTTTCTTCTTCTTCTCCTTCTTCTCCTTCTTCTTCTCCTTCTTCTCCCTACTCCTTCTTCTTCTTCTTTCTTCTTCTTCTTCTTCTTCTTTTCTTCTTTCTTCTTCTTCTTCTTCTTCTTCTTCTACTTCTTCTTCTTCTCCTCCTCCTCCTTCTCCTTCTCCTTCTCTTGTTCTCCTCCTTCTCCGCCTTCTCCTTCTTCTCCTCCTCCTTCTTCTCCTTCTCCTTTTCCTTCTAATTCTTCTTCTTCTTCTCCTTCTGCTTCTGCTTCTCCTTCTTTTTTCTTATTTTTCTTCTTCTTATTCCTTTTCTTCCTCTTCTTTCTTTCTCTTCTTTCTTTCTTCTTCCTCTTCTTCCTCTTTCTCTTCCTCTTCCTCCTCCTCCTCCTTCATCTCCTTCATGTCCTTCCCCTCTTCATCCTCTTATTTTTTTCCTTTTTTTCTTCTTCTTCTTCTTCTTCTTCTTCTTCTTCTTTCTTCTACTTCTTCTTCTTCTTCTTTCTCCTTCATCTCCTCCTCCTTCTCCTCTGCTTCTTCTCTCTCTCTCTTTCCTCTCCTTCTCTCTAAACTTCTTGTACAAATTGTGGTTTGCCCTGTAGACAATTAGGAATTATCATGTAAATCCCTTAATGTACATTAAATGGTCAGTTCTACTCTGAAGTTACCATTTCCCACAATTAGTAGAACACTGGTACATACTTATATTAGGCAAATAAATGCAGTCATTCTATATCTGTCCATTTCCTTCTGACTAATTTCACTCAGCATGATAATCTCCATGTCCACCTATTTCTAGGCAATTTTCGAGACTTTTTTCCTGACAGCTACATAGCATTACATTGTGTAGATGTATACCATAGTTTCTTTAGCCAGTCTTCTGTTCTCACATACTCAGATTCTGGCTACTGTGAATAGCCTGCGATAAATCTAGTAGTGCAGATGGTGTTTCTGCTGTGTTTTATAGCCTCCAGGGTATATACCCAGGAGTGTTATTGCTGGGTCAAATGGGAACTAGACCAGTTGGCATTCCCACCAACAGTGAATAAGAGAGCCTGTTTCCTGCATCTATACCAGCACTGGTTGTTCTTGTTCTTTTGGATGTGTGACAGTCTCTGGTGTGAGATGATACCTCATTATTGTTTTGATTTTCATCTCCCTGATGATTAATGATAATGAGCACATCTTTATATGCCTTTTGGTCATTTGAATTTCTTATTTGAGGAAGCTACTGTTCATTTTCCCTTCATTTTTAATGAGTTTGGGCATTTTTTTCTTCTAAAAGTTTTACTAGTGTCTTAATATATCTTTGGTATCAAGCCCTTATCAGTTAGGTATTGGGTCAATAGTCTTTTCCGTTCTGTGAGCTGTTCTGTAACTTGGTAATCATTTAATTTGAGGTGCAGAAGATTTTCAGTTTTTTTCTTTTTGCTTTTTTTTTGGTCACACCCAGTGGTGTTCAAGGATACTCCTGGCTTTTCACTCAGGAATTACTCCTAGTACTGCATGGGGACCATATGGGATGCCGGGAATTGAAATAGTGTTGGCCACATGAAGGCAAATGCCCTAACGACTGTGCTATCACTCCAGCCATTCTGTTTCATATAGTCCCATGTGTTTATATTTCCTTCCATTTGTTTTTTGTCTGTGGTTGCTTTTTTTCTTTGAAGATGCCTTTGCCTTCAATGTTCTAGAGTGTTTTTGCCTATGGTCCTTCTACATACCTTATAGATTCAGGTTTGATGTTGAGATCTTCAATCCATTTTCATCCGCTTTTTGTGCATGATGTTAGATAAAAGTCTAAGTTCATTTTTTTCATATGTAGCTTCCCAGTTCTTCCAGCACTACCTAATGAAGAGGTTTTTTTGCTTCACTTAATAATTTTTGCTCCTTTATTGAAAATTAAGTAATCATATATGTGTCAAGATATTCAGTTCTATTCCATAGGTCTGATTGTATTCCAATCTCATGCTGTTTTAATTACTACTGCTTTGCAGTACAGTTTGAAGTCGAGGGAAGGTGATGCCTCCTATCTTCTTTTCCCCAAGGAATTTTTAGCTATTCATGGATTTTATTATTCCACATAAATTTCAGGAGTGTTTGGTTAATTTCTTTGAAGAATGTCATGATATCCTTTTAGGGGCCGCATTGTATCTATGTAAAACTCTAAGGAGTATTGCCATTTGTCAGTATTAATTCTCCCAATCTATTAGTAGGGAATGTGTCTCCATTTTCTCATGTCCTCTGTTATTACTTGAAGCAGTGTTTTTGTAGTTTTTCTTTACAAAGGCATTTTACATTCTTAGTTAAACTGGTTCCTAAGTATTTGTTTTTCTTTGGAGCTATTGTGTTAGTATAATTTTTTTAAATATCCCTTTCTTCTTGTAAGAGAGAAAGAGAGAGAGATAGAGAAAGAGATAAAGCACTCTCCATAGAGGCAGTCTAGGGGAGAGGGGGGGGAATCATGGACATTGGCAGTGGGAAATGGGCACTGGTGGAGGGGATGGGTGCTGGAGCACTGTATGACCGAAACCCAAACATGAACATCTTTGTAATTGAGGACCTACTGCCAGTCCTTTTCAAGCACTACCAGGAAATAGAAGAAACAGAAACACTCCCAAACAGCTTCTACAAGACACATATTACCCTGATACCCCAAGCAGGTACAGACAACACAAAGAAAGAAAACTACAGACCAATATCCCTGATGAACACAGATGCAAAGATATTCAACAAAATACTAGCAAACAGAATCCAAAGATTCATCAAGAAGATTATACATCATGACCAAGTAGGATTCATTCCAGGAATGCCAAGATGGTTCAGCATTCAAGGGTCAATCAACATAATACAACATATCAATAAGTAAAAAATAAAAACCATATCATTATATCAATAGACACAGAGAAAGCATTTGACAAGATCTAACACCTGTTCATGATTAAAACCCTCCAGAGAAAGGGAATAGAAGGAACCTTCCCTCAATACAGTCAAAGCCATCTATCAAAAGTTCACAGCAAGCATCATTCTCAATAGGGAAAAACTGAAAGCCTTCCCTAAGATCAGGGACAAGACAAGGTTGCCTCACACTCACCTCTTTAATTCAATATAGTACTGGAAGTACTTGCCATAGCAATCAGAGAAAAGGACATTAATGGCATCCAGATAGGCAAGGGGAAGAAATCAAGCTATTATTATTCACAGATGACATGATATTATACCTAGAGAACCATAAAATCTCTACCACAAAATACTCCTGGAAACAATAGATACATATAGTAGAGTAGCAGGATACAAAATCGACACAAAAATCGGTGGCTTTCCTATATATAAATGATGAAAGAGAAGAAATTGATATTAAAACACAATTCCATTCACAATTGTGCCATAGAAAATCAAATACCTAGGATCAGCTTAACCAAGTGTGTCAAGGACCTATACAAAGAAAACTACAAGATGCTACTCCAAGAAATAAAAGAGGACACAAGAAATTGGAAACACATTCCTTGTTCATGGATGGGGATAATCAACATTGTCATAATGGTAATACTCCCTAGAGCTTTATACAGATTCAATGCTGTCCCTATAAGGATACCCATGATATTCCTCAAAGAAATCGACCAAACACTCCTGAAATATATACGGAGCAATAAACCACCACGACTAGCTAAAAGCAATCCTCAGGAAAAAGAAGATGGGGAGGCATCACCTTACCCAATTTCAAACTGCATTACAAGGCAGTAGTAATTAAAACAGCATGGTATTGGAATAAAAACAGACCTGTGTACCTATGAAATAGAATTGAGTATCCTGGCACCCAACCTCAAACACATGATCACTTAATCTATGATAAAGGTGCAAAGAGTCTGAAGTGGAGTAAGGGAAGCCTCTTCAACAAGTGGTGCTGGGAAAACTATTGGACCTCCTGTCTAACACCATGCACAAATATCAGATCAAAATGGATTAAAAATCTCAATATTGGACCTGAATCCATAAAGTACATAGAAGAAAATATAGGGAAAACCCTCACGACATCTTCAAAGGTGAAACACCATTAACAAAGCAACTAGAAGGAAAGATAAACATATGGGACTACATGAAACTAAAAGCATCTGCATCTCAAAAGAAACAGTGACCAAGATACAAAGAGAGTCCACAGAATGGGAAAGAATATTCACTCAATGCCCATCTGATAAGGGGTTATTATCCAGTATATATCAGGCATTGGTAGAACTTTACAAGAAGAAAAAAACAACCCCATCAAAAAATGGGGGAGAAGAAATGAACAGAAACTTCAACAGGAAAGAAATTCGAATGGCCAAAAGAGATAAGAAAAATGCTCATCATCATTAGTCATCAGAGAGATGCAAATCAAAGCAACAGTGAGATATTATTTTACACCACAGAGACTGGCACATATCCAAAGAGCATGAACAACAGTGCTGGCGTGGATGCGGAGAAAAGGGGCCTGTCAACTGGTACAGCCTTTTTTGGAAAACAATATGGATATTTCTCCAAAGACTAGAAATTGACCTCCCCCATATGACCCAGCCATAACACTCCTGGAAAAATACCCTGGGATGCCAAAAAACAGCAGTGCAAATACCATCCCTACTTTTATGTTCAAAGCAGCGTTATTAACAATAGCCAGAATCTGGGAAACAACCAATGTGCCTGAGAATTGATGATTGGAGAAAGACACTTGGCTACATCTACACAATGGAATACTATGCAGCTGTTAGGAAAAATGAAGTTATGAAATTTGCCTATAAATGGATGGACATGGAGAGGATCATGTTGAGGGAAATTAGCCAAAGGAGAGAGAGAGAGACAGATATCGAATGACTGCATTATTTGCATGACATAAATATATATGTACATATTATGATACAAATATCCAAGGTCAGGCGAAACATGGATCAGGAGGTCTTGTCAAAGGTGTAAATTACCACAAACTTGTGGGATTCAGAGGCTAGGTAAGACAGAGAATGAAACAATATGCTAATTATTGTCAAAAGTGCTAATATCAACCCAGAAGTAGCATTCAATATAGGCTAAAATATACACATGACAACCTCTTAATGTATGTATTGTAATCCACAATATGGAAGGGAAGAAAAAGAGAAAGAGAGAGAGAAAGAGAAAGAAATAAAGAACCTGTCATAGAGGCAGGCTAGGAAGGGTGGAGGGAATCGGTGACATTG
Source organism: Cryptotis parvus (assembly GCA_021461705.1). Lineage (NCBI taxonomy): Eukaryota > Metazoa > Chordata > Mammalia > Eulipotyphla > Soricidae > Cryptotis > Cryptotis parvus. The sequence goes on from JAJIBD010031729.1 coordinate 13,699, forward strand.
ATGGTGGTGGGAGATGGGCACTAGTGGTAGAATGGGTGCTGGAACACTGTATGACCAATACCCAAATATGAACTTCTTATGAACATCTTTGCAATTGTATCTCATGGTGATATAATAAAATATTTCTTAAAAATAAATAAATTAAAATTAAAAAATAAAATAATTCTCTGACCCTCAAAAAGTCCCTTTTTCTCTTTTTTGTTTTGCATATAGGAAAGCCACTGATTTTTTGTGTATTGATTTTGTACCCTGTCACTATATTGTTTCAGGAGCTTTTTGGTAGAGAATTTAGGGTTATGTATGTACAATATCATGTCACCTGAAAAAAGTTATAAGCTTGACTTCTTCCTCTCCTATCTGAATGCCCTTAATGCCCCCTTTTCTTTTCTTGATTGCTATGACAATTACTTCCCGTACTGTATTGAATATAAGCGGTAAGAGTGGGCAACCTTGTCTTGATTATCAATAAAAATATACTGATTCAGAGAGTCATGGGCTGCTTTCTGAAGATCCCTAATAGGGAAGGGGTACACATGTTTCTTGAATTGTCATTTTCTCGGAAGAACACATTTATCACAAGTTTGCATAGTGACATCAGTTCTCTTATTTTTCCTGGATAACCCATGTGAAACATCCCAAATTCTCGTCCTGAATTATATCAAAATCCATGAGATCAATGTGAGAGACAAATATATAAGAGTAGGATCAACAACTGGAATGCTCTCTCTGTTGGCTAGTATTTTGTTGAAGATCTTAGCATCTGTGTTCATCAGGGAGATTGGTCTGTAATTTTCCTTCTTTGTGTTGTTTTCCCTGCTTTGGGTATCAGGGTTTTATGTGGCTGGTAGAAAATGTTTGGGAGTGTTTCTGTTTCTTCTATTTCCTGAAAGAGCTTGAACAGGACAGGCAGTAGGTCCTCTTTAAAAATTTGGTATAATTCACTAGTGAAACAATGTGGACCTGGGCTTTTGTGTTTGGGCAGAATTTTAATTACTGTTTCAATTTCCTCAACAGTGACAGGCTTATTCAGGTATTGCAGGTCTTCTTGTTTCAGTTTAGGGAGGTTATAGGACTTCAGGAATATATCCATTTCTCCCATGTTCTATTGTTTCATGGCATACAGGTTCTCAAATTAATCTCTGATGATCTTTTGGATTTCTGTGGTTTCTGTTGTGATGTCTCCATTTTTCATTTCTTTTTTTGTTTATTTGGGTTCTCTCTTACCCTGTCCTTAGAAGTCTTGCCAGTGGCTTGTTGATCTTGTTTATTTTTTCAAAGAACTAGCTCTTGGTTTCATTAATCTTTTTGGATTATTTTGTGGGTTTCCAACTTGTTGATTTCCTAAGTTTTATTTTTTTTAATTAATATTCTATTATACCACCGTGAAATATACAATTACACTGTTGTTCATGCTTGGAGTTTTCGGTCACATAGTGTTCCAGCACCCCTCCCTCCACCAGTGCCTATTTCCCACCACCAATGTCCCCAGTTCCCCCCTCCCTCTCCCATAGCCTGCCTAAATGGCAGGTTCTTTATCTCTTTTTTTCTCTCCCTCTCTCTTTTCCTTCTCTTACATATTGTCAGGTTGCACTGAATGTTGTTCATGGTTAGAGGTTTTGGTCATGTAGTGTTCCAGCACCCTGCCCTCCACCAGTGCCCATTTCCAACAAACAAAGTCCCCATTCCCATCCCTCTCCCATAGCCTGCCTA
>JAJIBD010031730.1:0-26776 GCA_021461705.1 Cryptotis parvus
TGTTTCCTTCCCAGCCACTGTCTCTGCCGTCAGGGTTGCATCAGAAAGAAAGAAGAGAACTACTGACTACTAAGCAAAATATCTGTTTAAACAATGCACCTCGTAATGTAAAAATTGAAAAACATAACGGTTAAGAAATGCTTGACAGAACTAGTATGTATTACTTACATGAATTATGGGACATGTGCATGCTTCTATATATAATAAATTATGTAATCCTGATTGACATTGGGATGCAGAGGTCCACAATAGAGGTGGATGGTACTAAAGTTCAAAAAACAAGTAGCTGAACGGAAAAAAAACCAAGTAGCTGTCTAACTATCCAGATTCATGTCCTCAAATCAAATGGTGAGAAGCCATTAAATGAATTTATTTGTATATAAGTAATTTACAGTGGAGTTAATGAAATGCAAAGACCAATAATAGCAGATGCAAATGGAATGAATGTAAAGCAAGTGTCACTGGCCTACTGACGAACAAGCTTTTTTTCTCCAGTTTGAGAAAGGCCAAGATTATAAGCAGAACATGGATGAGCAAGAAAGCACCAGAGAAGGCTTACATTGAGAGGACTCAGAAGAATTTTGAGACCATTGAGCCTTGAAATTAATATAAAGACAGAACTTTTTTAAAAAATATTTTTATTATACCACCGTGAGAACATTACAAGATGTTCATAATTGGGTCTCAGTCATATATTGTTCCAGCACCCATCCCTTCACCAGTGCCCCATTCCCATCACCAATGTCCTCACATTCACTACTCTCTCAGCTCTATAGCAGGTGTATTTTCTTTCGCTCCTTTCTCTCTCTATCTCTCTCTCTCTCCTTCTCTCTTTCTCTCTATGAAAGACAGAACTTTTGTTATCTGAAAGGAATCTCATCATTTTCTTATGAATTAGACACTAATGACATATTATCTGTCAGTCTTTTGTCTATTTTGGATACATGCTGCTTTCAGTATTCATTTTCTTTTTAAACTGTTCGCTTTATCTTTGGGCCACACCTGCAGTGCTCATGGTACCTTTTACATAGTTCTGGTCAGACCTGGCTGGAATGGAATCTGGGCCTCATCCACGCCAGACATGGGTTCCAGCCCCTCGTGAGCTATCCCCCCCAGCCTCGGGATCCATTTTTAATCAAATATCCCTTTGGATCAGAAGAGTGATTTTCCAATGCTTTATTAGAAGACATTACCTAGTAAAAACAGCTTTTTTTTCCATGGCTGATTAGCTCCTGGAGCAGTAATTTTGTTTCTTAAAAGATCTTTCTGCCTTTATTTATTCCCTTATGCTTCACTTTAGACAGTATTTGCCTCACTAGAGGGAAACCTAAAAGAGAAAATTCATGTCTATAATTAGGAAAACCTAATTAGAAAGGAAAAATTTTTAAGTCCTGCCATGAATTTCCAAACTTAGTCCCCTAAAGGCCAACGATGCAAAATTTCTCTGAGAGGTAATGGTGGGTTTGCCATTGGGGCTTTCCAACAACCAGAAATAAAACTGAAAATAGGTATCTGAGAATGTGTAGATCTCCAGGTTTGGCGAAGTGTTAGGGGCGGGATGAAGTAGAGAGAGCAGAACTATATTAAATATGAGCATATTAAAATTTGTAAATATATGTATGATTCATATATATGTCTGTCCTTAGTTTGTGATAGATCACAATAGCTAGCATATTGTAAATACATTTAACATAAAAATTCATTCATAAACTGATGAATTTTCAAAAGCCATTTCTAGCATTTGCCAACATAGCAATAGCTAATATTTATTCATGATATTAATATTTAACATATTAATATTTAATAATACAAACATTAATATTAAACATCTCTGAATGTAGCAGTTATATGTACCCTTGGTCAAGAACTCAACATGATGAACGACCTAAAACCTAACTGCACAGGAGGAAGAGAGTGGCATGGAATGCCTGCAAGTGCATCGAGAAATAGCTAAAAAGGACAAAGAACCTCCGGCTCCGGGCACATCTTTTGACTCTACCATTCGCTCTACATTAACATATGCCTCAGAGAACTGGGCCCTAAAAGCAGGATGAGAACACTATTTGGGTCTCCCAAGGGAATCGAAAGAGCTATGCTTGCAATATCAGGTCTCGTTTAAGTGAGAGAAGGAATCTGGAGTTCCGACCTCCATTGACGGTCCAGAGTCAGGGCGGCTGTTTTATTTGCCAAGGTATTGAAAATCAGATGGGCTGGACAGGTAATGCGATTTGGAGACGACCGCTGAACTAGAGCTGTTACTGACTGGATCCCATGGGACGTTCAAAAGATCATGTGGCCGCCCACCTACAAGATGGTCAGACTTCTTCGTCCAAGACCCTGAACCCAACAATTTCAGGCTCTTTATATTCCTGGAGCAAGCAGATGCCATTGGGCTACATTGGCACATGATAGGTCAAATGGAAACGTTATTGGCGCCCACTCGAGCAAATCGACAAATAACGGATGTCAAGTGATCAAGTGACCATTTATCATTTATATATATAGCAAGCCCTCACTAACTTAACCCTCATATGAGGGCTGAAGGTTAAGGATTTTTTTTGTAGGGGGTTCTACCTGGAGGTGATCAGGACTTACTACTGGCTTTTCACTCAGGGATCACTTTGGTGGTGCCTGGGGACAGTATGGGGTACTAGGGATTGAACTCCAGTCTGGCCATTTGTGCAAAGCAAGTGTCCTGCACTATACTGTCTATCCAGCTCCATAAGAATTATTTTTAGTCTCTATATTTCAGATGACAATACTGAGTACCAGAGGATAGGAAGTAACTTACCCAAAGTGGGATGTGTGCTAGACTCAAACCTGGGCCCCATACTCCAGGTATATGATAGAATCAACAGGGAAAAAACTTGATTTTTTCTTTAAAAACAAAGCTTGCTTGGGCCTGAATGAGCTCCGCATAGTCACTCTCAGAAGAGAAGGGTCTGAGGCTTTCTGGAAGGCAGGCTTAGACGTCAGTGATGAGGGTTAATGAAGGAGGTTATGCAGCAGCACGTTGGCAGTGAGTGGGGGGCAGATTGGGGGCCTGACTCTGCTAGAAAGGACAGAGGGTGTTCCATGTTCATGGATGCATGGAGGGTAGTATTCCTTCAGGATTCAATATTGGTAACCCAGCTTTGGGAATATGCTTTAACAAGTGAATAAAGCCAGAGCATAAGAACTCTCAATTATCAGCCCTGGAATCCAATATAATGCATGTTGTTTGTGAGTGATTATCAGAGAAACCCAAATCAAATACCTCCTTAAACTACTGGAATGAACCTCGAGTTCCTGTCTGGGCCTAGAGTTTCTAGGAGAAGAATTACCAGTGTGAGCACAGGCGGATCTTTTCTTAGGTTCAGGCCTTCTAGGAAGGTTTGGGTTTCCCAGAGCTCTCATGATAAGAAGGTAAAAGCACCTCCCTGCCTGCAACCATCCAGATGTGTTTAAACATGATCAAGTTTCACAGCTGCTGATCGACTGCCATAGAGGAGGAAAGGAACTATGGCAGCCACCTAAAGTGGGCTCTTTGCTCAGTGCTCCGGACGCGTGTGGAATAAGACCGAGTGACTAACACTGGAGATCTGCCCAATAGCATCAGAGTGACCAAGCATCAAACTCTTAACCTTGCACAGCAGAGACAAGTGGACCTGGGAGTGGAGCTGGTTCTCCTGAGCCACCTAGAGTCAACAAAACAAAAACACAAATACAAAAGGTGATTTTCTAACTGGAGATTGATTGTGTGCCTGTGATGGTTGTAGGTGGGTCCTCAGGTGAGGCAGGAAGATGTGAATGAGGCAGAGGCTGAGCCCAGCCAAGTGGGAGGAGCATGAAGCCTTGGAACACAACTTCCCTTGATCTAAGGGTCTGGGCTTCTAAGCAGCCCACACACAGGCTCTGAGTGGCTTTCTCTGTCTCAACACAGAAGGAAACAGGGCTTCCTGCTTCCACTGACTGCTCTGGGCGCTGTGAGTGTCCCAGTAGTTATTGGGCGCAATTTGTATTTAGCAGAAACCCTGTGGTGGGAAGCCAGTGTCTCCAGCAAGCTGCCAGCAAACCTGCTGATCCACTGTCCTACCACTCTGCCCCCAACACTGTCTTTCAGGCCCTTTTGTTCAATAAATATCTTAACATAGATCCAGAGGGGCCTCTGCCTACAAGACCCACTGAGAGGAGAGACACCCCGGCTCCCATCCTCCCTCCCACCTGCCCCACACACCGAAGAATTCTCTCTGAACTCTGAATCTCAGGACTTAGACCAGGTGGGGAGAGTGCATAATATCAGCACAGATCTAGGCTAAGGTTAAGGCCTTACATGGAGCTGACACTGACTCAATCCCTGGCACTGCATATGGTCCTCAGAGCACTAGCAGGGCGATGCAAATCCCTGAGGAGTAAGGCCTGAGCACTGCTGTGTGTGGCTGAAAAACCAAAAAGGGGAGAGAGAGTGTGAAGTGAGAGAAGGAGTGAGTGAGAGAGAGAGAGAGAGAGAGAGAGAGAGAGAAACTCTTCGTTCTAGGCATGTGGGGTCCAAAGAAACCCCAACTTGCTTTGACTTTCTAAATATTAAACTTTCTGTTTTCTCATCCATGGCAAATTTTCATGGACTCACTCATCTACTCTATGTCTTTTTGAGATAAATGAGACAGTTCTAGACTAACATCTAAACTAAACCAACTCATTAAGAAAAAACCAGAAATTTATAGAAATGCTAATGAAACAGACAGTATTAGCATGCCCAAGTACAAGGATTTCTGTTTAATATTCAAAAATTTTTTGTATACATTCACTTGATAGTCCTTGTATTTCCAGTAATTGCTTTTGTACAGTTTATTTTCTCATTTTGAAATTCAGTCACTCGTAAAAATACATTTTGCATTTTTGTTCATCAAAACTGTACCTGTAGGACTTGATAATTAGTGGGAAATATTTATATGTGAACCACTTATATTCACTTGTAATAATGCTTGTACACATATAAGTTCTTTTCTCCTCTACCCTACGCCCCATCCCCAAAGTGATGGTTGAGCTAATGTAAATAGACCATATTACATTTTTTCTTAAAAAAGGTAACTTGTTAACACATTGTAGGAAGGAAGTCCTACTGGTAATTATGTTCGATTGACCATGTCCAAACTTCTCTTACTAGTTCAGATGGAAATTTCAAAGCATTAAAATTATTGCATGGGAAACCATTAAAAAACAGTATTGAAAAAATCACATAACTTGAATCAATAAAAAATATTTTGAAAAAAGAGAAATTGCAAAGCATCCTTTTCTTCAATGAGGGAAGAAAAGGGGGAGGACGGATGAGTCTCTCTTGTCTGTTTCTGACAGGAGCTTTTTGCTCTTTTCCATTCTCACTCAGGGCTCAGGGGAGCAGTGGGGAGTTTTTCTATTGATTGCCATTGGACTGCCAACAGGGGTCATACTTTGATCAGTCAAGAAGCCTCCCTTTCAGAAATGTATATGGCTTCTTGGTCCTTGCTCTCCAGGAATCTGGGGCTAAAGGCCAGGAAAAAAAGTGTTTGCTCCAGCAGAAGGTTGTCACCTGGAATGGTTTCTTCTGCCCTTTGGGTAACTCCACTCGCCAGGCAGGAATGAAGGGATTTGGCACTGGACAGGGCAAGAATGCATTTCCTGGATTGTGTCCCTATTGTGACCTATTGTGTGTCACTTCACGGGCCATAACCACAGGCACAATCTTTAGGAGAGCCTGGCTGCCTCTGTGAGGCCTAGGATGGCTGCTGATGTCGTGGTGTTTGTTTCCTGGCATTCAGGAACACGTGAGTGTGCAAAACCTGGACCAAAGGAAGCACAAATATTCCCATTGTTCTAAATGTGGAAGCACCCAGGTATAATGAGCTGTTTACCCTTAACTCTGCTCAAATCTTAGTTAAGTGGGAAGACAACTTCTGTCAAGAAGAGGTTAGGGATGAGAGTGCACTTCCCCTGTGCATCCCGAGCAGGGAAATAGTGTGATCTCTTGGGAACAGGCCCACATATGGGCCCCCTCCATATGAAAACCACAGATAATATGGGGAGGCCATGATGACCCTCCTTGGACTCAGAGTATAAAATGTTGGGTGTCTACATGATTTCAATTTCTCCTTTTTCTAGGAAGACCTTAATTCAGTGTAATCAGCCATGTAGCCAAATAAGACACAGTTTTTGAGACTTTCTCCTAAGTAGGTGGCTCCATTTTAATAATACATAGTGAATGAGGGTATTGTGAATGATACAAAATGTGCATTTGGTCCTCATCTTGTTTCTGGCACAGATTTAAAAAAATCCTTGGAATTTCCTAACTAACATTAGTCATAAATGTCTTGATATTTGTAACACCACCCTCTTTGTGAGGGCTTCTGGGACATACTTTGGGGTATGTCCCCAGGATCTTGTGGGAGAGGGAGTCAGCTTTGCTCAAAGGTCATGTGATGTTAGGGCCTAACCCAGGACTCCCCTAATGTAAGGTCTATCCTCAGCTCTTTGAAGATCTTTATGGCCCCAACAAATGCCTTTGAAACCACATTTGAACTTCTGTTCAGGGAGGTGACTTTGGCAAAACACCGATGGGAGCTGGTTGTCGGAAAACCCTCTCTGTGACTGCAGAGTTGGGACCACTATGCCCTTCTCCTCAGCGCTCTGCCATCCCTGATCTGGAGGACAGGTGACTTGGTGACACTATCGTGATGAAGCCTCCCTGCTGAGTGTCTGGTATGGAGAGTCTCTAGGCTGGAAAACACATGGAGGTGCTCAGAAAGGGCAGGGAGACTACACCATTTCTCAGCCTTCTCTTCTACATCTCTTCCAGGGGCTCTGGTGCTGAGAATATCCCCGTATAAACCATTCAGCTGGTTTCTTGAGCTCTTCATGCTGCTCTGTCCAGTTAATTGAACTCAAGTTTCAGGGGAACCTCCCATGTATGTCAACCAACAAGAAACTCAGTTAATAACCTGGTCTGGTGACTGGCATCTGAAGTGGGGGGGTGGCTTTTCTGGGGATGGAGCCCGACCTGAGACAATCTGAAGCCATCTCCCAGCAAATTGTGTCAGGCTGTGTTAAATGGTGGAGTTTCTGTCAACACGGAATTGTTGGAAGTGTGTTCAGCAAATCGCGAACTACAGCATAGCTGTCTACATCCTACCACTCCTTCAGTCTCTTGGTTCATAATGTAAGCTCCTTGGCTCCAGGAGGAGAAAGAAGACACTTGTGGGTAAAAAGGAACCAAAAATAAGTGGCCTCTACTTCCATATGAGTCTAGAGTACACTGATCCCTAATAGCCTCTTAATGTTGTCAGCACTGAATTCCAAATGGCTGTTTCCTTCATCCATCTTATCAAAACAATATGAAGTTGGAACTCTTTACACAGATGTTTAGTACACATTTGACTCCTCTCTTATATTTCTATTTGATATTTTGTTATATTATTAAAAATGAAATTACGTTTTTTGGATAGTTGTGGTTTGGCTGGCTGGCTGGCTGGGAAACTTTTTGGCATTCATTAATGCTCTTTGTTTTCCATTTAAAGAACATTTACTGATTTGGTGCTTGAATGAAGAGACGCCAAATTAAGAAATAAGAGAGAAAATAAATACCCTGTACATGCAAAAAATATTTTTTCCTCTTGTTTTTTTTCTGAATTCCTCTTATTTTTTAATAGCATTTAGAATGGAAACTTTTTTTAAAAAAAAAAAGTATTTATTTCTCTCTTTAAAAGATATGGCTTGAATCCCACCCCATCCCTCATCCCACATCATTGCAGCTTTCGTAGAAAGCCTTCTAGGTTCAATTTTCTTCTTCCTTAAACAGTCTAAAATAGCCCTGTTGGCAAAGACATCATGGAAGTGAAACAGAAGAGAGAACTCAGCTTGTCTCATACTCGTGGTCTGTCTGATACTCTAAACATCGCCTCGTCCTTTGGTTTCCTTCTCCCCCACCACCCTAAGTTAGCTGCAATAAGAGGAAGACAAGGAGGGGACTTGACATATTTTAACATTCTCTCTCCTGAAGAATTCACAAGTTAGCAAGTATTCTGCCAGCACTAGCTAGACCATATTGCCAAGCACAACATACTGTACACAGATCAACAAGGCCTCCCTCATTATTGCAATCCCAGCAGAAAATGATGCAGTCAAAGCAATCCCCAATCCTTGGTTGCCTGCCACCTAAGTGCTTGCTCCAAGATGCATGTTCGGCCGTTCTACGATGCTGTCACCTTTTCGTGTGTCCAACATTAGGTTTACATCCACATGCCTTTCAATCCATAATGTGTTATATACAAGACAAAGAGCCCTTCCCAGCTCAGAAATCTAAGCAGAGTGTGAAGCCATGACTTGTTTTCACCACGCCTTCTGCTGCGAGGCCCCCAACAGCGTTGTCTTTCTGCAGGTTAGGTGGGGGGGGGGGGCGGCTGCTGGTTGGGAGCAGTGCACTCCACCTTTCACCGGCATCTTGAGATTATTAGTCAGGAGCTGAAGATTTGCCAACATGCCTTATTGAACCAGATCAGGCTTTGTCAGATGTGAAATTCCGATGTTCTAACACATAGCTTGTTTTCAGAGCCCAATGCAGTGTAGTCACAATACACTGCATTGGGCTCTGAAAAGCTTCATGAATTGCTTTCTTTATTCAAAAATCATTATCTGGAGGTGGAAAGATAATAGGGAAGTTAAGGCACATGCCTAGAATGTGATCTTGGCTGTGATCCTGGTTTGAATCCTGGCACGACATATGGTCCCCCTGGCATCACTAAGTGTGGCCCCTGAGCACAATGTCAGGTAAGAGCTCTGAGCACTGGTGATGTTCTTCCTAAAAAAAAATCATTTTCTGCTATCAGTCATATGGTGGATATTGGAAATATCCATGGAAGGTTATGTACAAAAGCTCAACAGTGACAACGCAGGCAAGAGACTACATTGCCTCCCTAGTTGGCTGTTGATTTAAGTTTGCTTTATCTCCTTCCACCTAACTCCAAGTTCGGTAAAAGCCATAGGTATGTATGGGGGGTTAGGAAAGATGCTAAAGGGGAGCAGTAGGTTTCATTTGGGCAGAAAGGTTACAGCTAGCATATTTAGTGTCTTGTAAATGAGAGCCTCATTCATGTGGTTCCCACCTTTGGTGAGTGGAGGATGCTCTGAGTTTACTCTATACTTGGCTCTGTGGCAGGTCCCCATCAGGACAGTTTTCTTTTAGAGATGATGCTTGAACTCAGTCTTGGAAGATAGGAAGGTGTTCACAGAGAGGATAAGAAAGGACAGATCTTTCTTAGAGGAGGGGACTAAGGTAGGTAGGACACCGCATAGCACATTCTGAGCACCAGAGGTTGTCGAATTTAGTGAGGAACAGAGCAGAGGAGGAAGGAGACACAAGCACATTCCTGATTATAGTGGTGTTTAGTTCCCAACTAAAAACAAACACTTAATTTTAAAGGTTGTAGGGCAATATTGAGCATTTCCCAAAAAATGAGTGAGATAATCATATTAAGCTTTTTTGTGGCATCATTGGAGTGGATTTCAAGGGTTAGAAGAGAGGCCTTAAGAGTAGCTAAGTAGGAGACCATCAAAATAGCATAGGTGATGAACACAAACAACAGTGGAACAGGTTAACAGGGCTGCAGGTGGTAGTTTCTGTAGAACTGGGAGGCTGGTTGGGCTCTAGAAAATGAGGACATGGAGGCCAAGAATGAATGGCTCCAAAAATCTTGTTTAGGAACCTGAAGACACCAATGCCTTTTACTTAAGGGGAAAGCAGAGAAAGGATCTTACTGGGCTACTTCCAGAAAGGCCCTAGATGTTCTCTCACTCTTGCCTACAGGTATACGCATAGCATATGACACTTCTTGCGGATAAAGTCTAGAGATGTTTATTAACCGCCTTCATGTCTCAGATTACTAAGGGGCTTTTGTCCAGATCACACCCAGAACTTGCACTTTAAGTGAAGTTTTAGCATTACAAAAGATGTTACTCCAAAGCTCCATTGACCCTGGCTTCACCTGGAGAAACTATTGTCTGCACTGATCCTAAGGGGTGAGATGAGAGTCAGTCTAACACAATGTATTCCATGGAAAAAACCCAACAACACATATGCCTTGATACATGTTTGATACGTCTTTGGTTTGCCCTACCAAAAGGAAGCCCATACTCTTCAGTGAAATATGTTATTCTGCCTGCAAGGTTTATAATGAAGTTTATTATAGAACATCAAAGGTATTCAGACTAATAGACATCTCTTGCAAAATCCTTTTTAAAATCACGCACACATAGGTGGACTGTTCATTTTGGAGAATATCAAGAAGGTATGAAAGAATTATAATATAGCCATCTATATACTTCTACTTCTTTTTAAAAAAATATTGAGTCACTGTGCCATATAGTTAGAAGGCTGTTCATACTGGCTTTCAGTCACCAAATGCTCCAACACCGTCCTTTCACCAGTGTGCAGTTCCCATCACCAATGTGCCCCTTTACCCACCAGCCACACCTCTCCAGCCTGTCTCTATGGCAGGCCCTTTCCTTCTCTCTCTCTTTTCTCTTTCTCTCTCTCTCTTTCTCTCCCCTATTAGGCATTATGGTCTGCAATATAGATAGTGAGAGGTTACCATGTTTGTTCCCTTACCTACTCTGCACTTAGTTTTTATACAGTGGTCACTTATTACTGTCTTTATCATAGTGGTCCCTTCTCTATTCCAGCTGCCTTCTCCTCAAGAGGTTGAAGCAGGCTTCCAACCAGTGGACCAAACTTCTTGGCCCTTGTTTCTACTGTCTTTGGATATTGGCATTATATTATATATATATATATATTTTGCCTTTTGGGTCACACCAAGCGGGTGCTCAGGGGTTACTCCTGGCTCTACACTCAGGAATTACTCCTGGCAGTGCTTGGGGGACCATATGGGATGCCGGGGATCGAACTCGGGCCAGCATGGGCCACCAGCGTGCAAGGCAAACGCCCTACCCGCTAGGCTATCTCTCCAGCCCCATATTATATGTTTACACCCCACAAAGACTGCAATTACTCTGTCTCTCCCTCTTCTTCTGACTAATATCACTCAACATGATACTCTTTGTGTTCATCCATTTATAAACAAATTTCATAACTTCATTCTTCCTAACAGCTGCACAATATCCCATTGTGTAGACATACCATAGTTTCTTTATCCAGTCATCTGTTCTTGGACATTTGGATTGTTTCCAGATTCTGGACATTGTAAATAGTTGTGCTATGAACATAGAATTGAAGATGGTGTTTCTGCTTGTTAATGTGGCCGAAACCAAATCTTGAAGAGCTATGCATCACACTGTGATTTGATAATGATTTTAAGGCAATTTATCTTTAAAAAATACATTTGTGGAGTCACCACATCCAAGTGGCACAGAGCTAAAGACTTTTAGCAGTTTGAATTTTGGTGCCCACTGTGAGTGTTCACTGAATGGGGGCTCTGTGATTTGGGGGCTTGATTGGGACCTGGGAGATGTATTGGTGCCTATTTAATTCCACTCCCTGCCCAGTCCTTTTATGTGTGGACCTGGCAACTGTCTCAGGCTCTAGGCTGGTAGCCCAGGAAAGTGGTTTTGTGGGTGCTCAGCTGAAGTCAGTGTTGTGTGTGTGTGTTTGTGTGTGTGTGTGTGTGTGTGTGAGCCCTTCATGCTACCATGCCTGCCTCCCACCAGCCTGTGGACAGATCCCAGTACATGGGGTAGCTGGCTTGGCGCCAGGATAGCGTCACCACCTAGCAACAGACATCAGTGGGCCTTGGAGAAGGGCCTGTCTGGCAGAGACCCAACTCCTCCTACGATTATTTGCCTCCAGGAGAATATATGGAAAAATCCATTTAGAGATGCTTATTTTCTAATCATTTGGGCTAATTTAAGCATTGATGTGCTTACTTTACCTTTATTTTTTAAAAAAAGTTTTACAACCCATTCTACTTTATCCAAATTTATATTTCCTTGTGTAGCCTCTACTTCTTTCCCTGAAAAAGTGTTTGAGATAATTTATTACAATGTATAGTTATTAGCCTATAAACTTCTCTGCTTTTCCTTGACAGTCTGCTACTTAAATAAATATAGTTGAGGAATTAAGAGCTTATTTATCTTGTCAACCACCAATTTCCACTCTATTGCATAAATGATACATAGAGAGTATACAGAGGTTTGTTTCTATTTATTTTCTGCTTGTTTTGGGGCCATACCTGGTGATACTTAGAGGTTACTCCTGGTTACTCCCTAAGGGACCATATGGGATGCTGGGGATTGAATTTTGTAGGCTGTGTGCAAGGCAAACTACTCACTGGCCCTTTGCATTCTATCTTAAGAAGACACAAATTGTGAGATGGTGAAGGAAAAATCAGTGAACACACTGGAAAATAAATTAGAGGTGGGAAATAGGATGGCCCAGAAATTCATATCATGAAGTATTGCATATTTATGCTCCAGTAAAGCTAAAACCCAAAATAAAATGATAGGGGAAAGCTATACCCTTTGGGTCACCATAGTGGTAATAACCGGTAAAGAAGACATGATCATTTTCTTTTATCCAGATCAGGAAGAGCTTAGAATCAGCACACTCAGCAGCAGCCTCATTGACTGTCATTATAGGCTGACTTGTGGCTGCCCCCAGAACCATGTGTTGAAGTGTTAACCCCCAATAGATCAGCATGTGATAGTATTTGAAGAGAGGGACTGTATGTACAGAGGTTGCTAAAGCTAAAATAATACCCTGAGAGTTGAACCTCATCCAATATAATTTAGTCTTTGGAGGGAGAATGATGGCATAAGCTCAGCAACATGACTGTGGAAGGACAAGAAGAAGACAAGGGACCAGAGAGATGGTGTTGAAGGCAAAGCACATGTCTCACACGTGGCTGTGACTGCTGCACCTTTGTATGAATCCTTCAGCTTAGCCTATGGATTCCTGAGTCACTCAGGGGTCACTCCTGAGCACAGGGGTCACTCCTGAGCACAGACCCAGGAATAGACCTGAGCATTGCCGGCTGTGACCCCTGTTCCCACAGTCCTTTTCCTCTCACATACCCTCCTGAAAATAGGAAGCAGCTAAGGAGGCGAGAATTAGAAGAAATCAACCTTGCCAACACTTTGATGTATTTCTGGCCTCTGGAATGGGAATTTCTCTTGCTTAAGCCACCTAGTATATAGTCCACTGCTACAGAAGCCAGTGCAGGTCACTGAGTGAGACATTCCTTTAGGGCTCTCTGGCTAGATCTAACACATTAGCTACTCCCTGCAGAAATTCAGTGCGAATTCAAAGTCCTACTTTGTAGTAGATTTGTGAGGATCTGTCATGTATACATTAATATAAATTTTAATATATTTTATTATGCCACCATGAGAAAAACAATTACAAAAATTTTATAAATTATATGCTATAAATCATATACAAGTGCTTGGCATATTTTGGGCAGGCAAGACATTGTACTATTATCCAATTCTCCATTATTTTCTTATCTCCAATTTTCAATTGCCTGTGTGCTTACCTACTAGTTTGGCTTGGGGATTTCCCTTTTATTACTTCATACATAATTATTGTGTTTGGGGTAACACAAACTGCTCCCATGGCATGTTCTGGCTTTCAAAAAGAAGCGGAGGTGAGAAAAAGAAGAAAAGGAATACGAATTTTGCATCAAACTGTTTATTTATCCATAGAAAATAAATGCCATAACTCATGTCATGGAGCAGCATGAGCTTTCAAACCAGATTATTTATGTCAACGCCTTTAAGCTAAAGATCAGTGGGATGTGTCTGGCGGGGTTATTACTTGCTGCAGGGGAGGCAGCCCACACTCCACAGGAACTGTAAACCATCTCAGTGAGAAGTAGGAAAGGACTCCAGAGTTGGGTTTATGGAAGCTATGCTGGGGAGGGTTCAGGAAATGGGACTTTTGTCTATATTGGATAGTGTCAGGAAGAGAGCAAGTTGGTGACTGAGTGTCTGAATAAATCTCATTTTGAAAGGGGCAAGGCCAAGGTCATTGGTAAAGAAGGAATAATCACGCAGATGAGCAAGAATCTGTGTGTGGCAGGGGTTGGTATAGGGCGATTTTGTGACATGGCAGTGTTCATGGCTCATCTTAGAGTGACACTGCATCAGCATGTTCCATCAGCCATTAGAGGGACAGCAGAGATGGTAGCCAGTGACCTCTAGGCTAAACTGGCAGAGAGGCCATTATGATCCCTGGAGGAACCCACCTCCTTTGACTGAGTTTCCCATAAGATGAGAGACAAATTCATCAGAATTAGAGGATGCTGACAAGCTAAAATGTCAGAGCACCCAATCCCACTTTGTCCCAAGGCTCTGGGGAGATGCATAACCCATACAGATTGCATTGTGAATTGAGCGAGACTAATAAGGTGCGGAATTGTGCTAAATTTAATACCTGGAATTACCCTAAAACCCACAGGATTAATATTTGTACCGTCAAGTAGGAGGAATCAGTGGTATGATTGGTTGTACGATTATATAATGACAAAATTGGGTTGTAGACAACTGAGATATACTTGCATTTTTTCATTATTTAGCAATTAGTAATTGTGGCACAGACTAAGTGCATGTTTTAGCAGGCTATGTTAATGCCTTATTTCAAATAAGTAGACTAAGGTCTAGTGAACTTATATTGGAATACCACGGCTACCCAGAGTCTTGCAACTTGCCTGGAGCTATCTCCTACAGGCCACTTTGTAGAATGAAGGCAGGAAAACAGTTAGGATCTGTGATTCTCTATGTGGCATCCTATCTTCCATGTATTCTATGTTAGCTGGTATAAATATTTTCTCTCATACTCCCATGATCTTCATGGGACTGGACAAATCTTACCAGTATTTATCTGGCTTCAATAGATCCCATTTTAAATATAATATAGCCATAATTAGGTGAGAGGGGAAATGCTGTTTGCCTTCTGGAAAGCAAACATGGCTCTCTAAAGGCTAGTGCGGAGCTGCCCCACGGCCAGCACAGGGCCCTCCACGGACGGCTGGGGAGGCTGGCGCTCGGCTTGTGCCGGGCCTAGCTGACCATGGAACCCCCGAGGAGGGCAGATGGGTTTTGGGAGTGGGCCCGTCGCCTCTGAGGGCCCGGAAGCAGCCGGATGAGACTTCGCCCACCACACTAGCCACCATTTTTGCTGTCCGGACGCTGCGAAGCGGCCTCAGACCAGATCAACAGAGCAAAGCCAGTTCGAGCCCAGGTAGGCGGCTCCAAGAGGCGGGAAGCACCGGGAAGTCGTCAGATGGAGGCGTGGTCGTCCCTTCCCCCCTCCATCTTGTCGGGCCTGGTGGCCCGCCGGCGGAGCTGCCCACGGGCCAGCACAGGGCCCCTCACGGATGGCTGGGGAGGCTGGCGCTCGGCTTGCGCCGGGCCTAGCTGACCATGGAACCCCCGAGGAGGGCAGATGGGTTTTGGGAGTGGGCCCGTCGCCTCTGAGGGGTCCCGGAAGCAGCCGGATGAGACTCGCCCACCACACTAGCCACCATTTTTGCTGTCGGACGCTGCGAAACTGCCTCCAGACCAGATCCAACAGAGCAAAGCCAGTTCGAGCCCAGGTCGCGCTGCCGCAAGCGGCTGCGCGGTCCCACTAAAATAGTGAAACAGTAATGTCTTTTAATGCATTGCAGTCAACGAAGAGCAGGAAAGTTTGTTGGGAAGGAGATATAAAGAGGAAAGAAATGACATACAGAACTCGCCAAGTGGTTGAGGTGCGGGGGCGGGGAGGGAGGTGGGGACATTGGTGATGGGAGATGGGTTTGGGCGGAGGGTGCGTGTTGGAACACTGTAGAACCAAAGCTCTACATAGCATCTTTCAATAAAAAAAAAAGGTGGAATCTTCCACAAACATGTGGGAATCGGTGGTTGGGTAGGACAGAGAAGAGAACAGTGTGCTAATATTTGTCAAAAATGATAATACCTGTCTAGAACTGAGCATTGAATATAGGAAAAAGGATATACATGATGATCTCTGAATGTATGTATTGCAATCCACAATGTGTAAGAGAAGAGATAAAGAATTTGCCATAGAGGCGGGCTGGGGGGGGGAAGGAAGTGGGGACATTGGTGTTGGGAAATGGGCACTGGTGGAGGGATGGGTGCTGGAACACTGTATGGCGGAAACCCAAACATGAACATCTTTGTAATTGTATATCACATGGCGGTGTAATAAAATATTAAAAATAAATAAATAAATAAATAAATAAATAAAACCAAAAAAAAATAAATAAATAAAGGCTAGTGCCCCAAACAACCGTGAAGATAAGAATCTCATGGGAAATTGGAGAAATATATACCTAGCTGTAGAATATATATATACCTAGCTATACCATCTATGGTACAGATACGTGCCTTTTGTATTAATCCTGAGATATGTTTCATCTCAGGTGCTCTTGCCCCCATTTCTGCATAAGGCACCCTCCATCAGGATCTCCTTTTATTTCCCGAAACCCTCCACAACTCCACCCCCCACCCCCCCATATTGCTAATGTTCTCTTTAACCCTATGCTTTTCCCCACCAGCTTTCTAAAGCAGTTTTCTGGTTATGTTTCCTTTCTACTATCTTTTCTAACACTAACTTAGATCCACAACATCTCAAAACCATGTGTTGGGTATCAGTGAGAGGGAACCACCGAATATGTTCCTAATCTTTTTATAGGGCCCTATAAATTTTTTTTAATTTCTTAAACATTTTTAAGAAAATTTTTACCATAATAAAATCTGTGAAAAGATAGCTATATTCTTATTTTTCTAAGTCTCATACATTCCAAACACCATGACCCTTTTGTTTCATGGTTAAGAGTCATAATTCCAGTTGAATCTCATTTTATAACTCATTCGCTTAGAGAAATGACATGGGCCTGGACTGTCAAAATAGATACTTATGTAAATGGGAAATTTGAAAATCTTGTGAGAGTTCCTTCTGTTCATGAGTCAGGAATGAAAGCAGCATTTCAAAGTCCTTTAATTATCTCAGATGATGTGATAAGGAAAATAATGTACTAACTGCCAAAGTGAAAACATTCATTGCAATGACATCAGTAGCATACACAATGGATTCCTTTCTCTTGAAAACCATGATCTGGACTAATTTTTGTAACTTTCTTCTCCAGAACACAAGCAGTGAACTGCAGAGGAACCAGGAGGTCTGCAATTCTGCCCAGGGACCTTTAAACATGCCAACCCATGCTATACAAGGTCACTCAGTGAAATATGAAACTTGCCCCGCAATGTATACAGTCAGTCATTCACAGGGGAAGCACAAAGGAAGGGCTTTGTCACATGTTGGTATGATGATAGGAAACCTCTGATTCCCTATCAAAGAGTGAAAGATAGTTCTGAAAAGATTGAAGAGAAGTAAATTATTGCCTTTGGGGAAGACTAAATCAGAGTGCTCATGTCTTTTATCTATTAAGGTTAACTTATTTGGGGGGGAAAAGACTGGAGGGGGCTGGGCCACACTAGCCGTGTTTAGGGATCATTGTGCTCAGGGATCACTCATGGATGTGCCAGGGATCTAACTGGTTGCATTCAAGGCAAGAGTCTTAACCCCTGAACTCCCTCTCTGGCCCTGAGGACTGTATGCTAAAGATATTAGGGATATTAAAAAATGGAGAAGAAAAGAAAAAATCGTAAATCAGGCATACTGATCCAAATATTTTTTGTGCTTTAAAAATTCTGTGTTTAAGAGAGATAAAGGATAAAAGTGTCTGTTATAGAGGCAGACTGGGGTTCGGGGGGTGAGGAGGAGGAAGTGGGGACATTGATGGTGGGAAGTGTGCACTGCTGAAGGTAAGGGTGTTAGAACATTGTATGACTGAAACCCAATCATGACAACTTTGTAACTGTTTATCTAACAGTGATTTAACAAAAAAAATTTTTTTAAAGTGCTGTGTTTGTGTTGGGAGATGACTCAAGTGGTAGCACATACAATATACTGAGTTGGGTTCCTGGAACCGCAAGGTGGCCCTAATGGAGTGACCAATGTAGTTCCCTGCAATACCAAGCCTAGACTACGGTGTCAGGTGGAGCACTGAACTATCAGGTCCGCAGGGAGTGACCCTGGAGCCCGAACACTACCAGTTGCCCTTATAAAAAAAAAAAAGGGTTCCCTTGACTGGATAAAGAAGCTTTGGTACATCTACACAATGGAATACTATGAAGCTGTTAGGAAAAATGAAGTTATAAAATTTGCCTATAAATGGATGGACATGGAGAAGATTATGTTGAGCGAAATTAGCCAGAAGGAGAGAGACAGACACAGAATGACTGCATTTATCTGCATAACATAAATATATATGTACATATCAGATACCAATATCCAAGGTCAAGTGAAACATATATCAGGAGGTCTTGTCAAAGGTGGAAATTATCACAAACGTGTGGGAGTCAGAGGCTAGGTAAGACAGAAAATGGAACAGTGTGCTAACAATTGTCGAGGGTACTAATGCCAACCTAGAACTGAGCATTAAATAGAGGCAAAAGATACACATGACAACCCTTTAATGTATGTTCTGTAATCCATAGTCTTGAGGGGAAGGAAAAGAGAAAGAGAGAGAAATGGAAAGAAATAAAGAACCTGCCATGGAGGGGGCTGGGGGGGGGGGGAGGGAACCGGGGACGTTGGTGGTGGGAGATGGGCACTGGTGGAGGGATGGGTGCTGGAACACTGTATGACCAAAACCCAAATATGAACTTTTTAATTGTATATCTTTGTAATTGTAAAAATAAAAAATTATAAAAAAAAAGAAATAGATTCAGCAAAAAAATAAATAAAAATAAAAATGAATTTAGGAGACAAAAAAAGGTTATGTTTATTCTACCCCAGTGCCTTTGCACTTGCCATATTTATTCCACCCCAGTGGCTTTGCACTTGCTCTCCCTTCTGCTTGAAGTGTTCTTTCCTATGACCACACAGGCTGTCTTGTTCTCCATGTGGTCTGTCCAGTGAGGGTCCTAGTGAGGCTGTCCACAGCGTGATCCTTGGAACCTGTGATTATGTTGCTTTATATGGTACAAGAGAATTTGCAGAGGTGATTAAGATACTTTCTTGTTTTTAATTATTCCCTCCCCACACTCTAGTGCTGGATATTATTTCTGTGATCAGAGGTTGCCCACATTCCTGGCTATGGGGTTTGCTATGGTGCTCACTGAGGTTCAAACTCCTTCAGTGATGGAGGCGGATGCACTCATCTGCTGAGGCATGCATTCTGTGTTGCAGCAGCACTAGGGAATGAATACAAGGTCTTAGCTGAAACGTCGTCACTTAGAGAGGTTCTCTGGACCTGACAAGAGTCTGATGGCCTCTTTGCCCTAAGATGCTTTTATTCTCTGAAATTGTTCAATAACAAGCATATTAAATTTCCCTCTACAAACTCTCTCCCCTCTACAAACTCTTAGGGACAGCAGGGAACTTATCCTGCTTTACAGTAGCCACAAATCCTCTTGCGCTGTCTGCACATAGTAGGTCTCACAAAAGCAGGGTGATGTTTCTTCCTTGAGTCATTCTTCCTCCTCCACTTCTTAACTGGAATATGCCTCTGGGAAGGAGCAGAAAACTAATTTAACATTTTTAAAATTGCAAACAAGCCATCTGAAGCCATTTTAAACATTGTGTGGGAGAGTGAGAGTCCTTTTCTATTCCCCCCACCCCACCCCCAACACCCCACTCCACTTGTCTTTCTTCTCAAGACTGAGAATGAGTCAGGACAAACAAGTTGTTTCAGAATTCCATCAGACTGTTCAAGCCAAGAGAGATGGTAAAATTCCAAGATTCAGATCTCTGGTGAATTTACTGAACATTATAACTTGAGCCCAAACTTGATGTACTTCTTGATATGATGTTAAGATTTATTTTGAAATCTCTCCATGGGCATGTGCTGCAGAAGAGACTGGCAAGTGTGGCGAGTGGGGCTATTTGTGAGATGCCCACACCTGGAATACACGTATTTCCTTCCTTGGTCACAGTGAACTTGTTTCACCTCATCCTCACCCATCTCCTCTATGGAAGCACTGAGGCTATTAAGGAACATTTGGAAACCAGCACCCAAAAGGCCTGTCATCACCAGGACACTTTATTACCCTTTGTATGAACCTGGAGACAGTCACACTATTCCATCCTAAACTGGCGAACATTTCACTGACACAACTCCCTCGCTAAAACAACTTCCTGGAGCCAGGTGTTCTGACTTGCCATCTTTAAGACTTGGATGTCAGAACCTTCAAAAGCTGTTAACATTAAGGATCTGGCTATGATCAAGTGAAGCAAGTAAGCCAGAAAGGTTAAGTAAGCCAGAACTCTTTTGTGTCTTTCACCATTCTACAAGGAAGTGATCATTGATGTCAAAAGAGGGGTTCGACAGGGTGATACCATTTCACCAAAACTCTTCAGCGCCACCCTCGAGAACATCATGCAACAATTAGAATGGGAAGGAATGGGAGTGAAGTTAGATGGTTGGCAACTACACCACCTCCGTTTCGCTGATGACATCGTTCTAATAACACCAAACATTAGCCAAGTGGCACAAATGCTGGCTGACTTCGACCGAGAATGTGGAAAGATAGGTCTACAGCTGAATCTAAAAGAAAACTATGTTTATGAAAAATGAACTAGTTCCGGAGGCCCCATTCACTCTCAATGGAACAAACATCTCTGAATGCAGCAGTTATGTGTACCTAGGTCGGAGAAGTCAACATGATGAACGACCTAAAACCTGAGCTGCACAGGAGGAAGAGAGCGGCATGGAATACCTTCAAAAGCATCAAAGAAATAGCTAAAAAGACAAAGAACCTCCGGCTCTGGGCACATCTCTTTGACTCCACCATTCTCCCTGCATTAACATATGCCTCAGAGACCTGGGCCCCTACGAAAGCAGGATGAGAATGCTATTTGAGTCTCCCAGAGAGGAATCGAAAGAGCTATGCTTGGAATATCACGCCTTACTCAAGTGAAAGAAGGAATCGGAGCTCCGCCTTCCGTTGCTGTTCCAGAGTCAGGAGCCGCTGTCTCATTTGCCAAGGCATCGAAAATCAGATGGGCTGGACATGTAATGTGACTTGGAGACAACCGCTGGACTAGAGCCATTACTGACTGGATCCCACGGGATGTCAAAAGATCACGTGGCCGCCCACCTACAAGATGGTCAGACTTCCTTGTAAAGACCCTGAAGGAACCGTTTGAGGCTCTTCATATTCCTGAATCAACCAGATGCCATTGGGCTACATTGGCACGTGATAGGGTCCAATGGAAATGTTACTGGCGCCCGCTCGAGCAAATCGATGAATAACGGGATTCAAGTGATTCAAGTGAAGTGATCTAGAACTCTTGCTCCAAGGCCTTCGTGGTCCTCATCACCCCTTGTGACTTAGACTCAAGGAGACGGTTCTGCTGTCTTCTAGGTGGTGCTCTTGAAAGTTCCGTCTGCTGGCAACTCCTCCTTGTGTTTGCTGGGTGGTCAATCCAATCATACCAATCATAGAGGTACAAAAGGGCAGCGGTCAGTTTGCTGCTAACATTCTGTTTCTTGATCTTAATCATGGTTCTGTGCATGTGCTTCCTTAGTGGAATTTCTTTGAGCTCTGACCTATGTCTGTTTCTGCAAATACAAACTTACTGACACCAATGAGTCAATGTTTTCATATGATACAGGTTACTCTTTAGAAAAATAAACATACGCAGTGTTCGAAATATGAATACAGTCTCTTCTATTGAACACTAAGGCAAAGATATGGACAGAACATGTCTATGTTAACACTTGAATAGGTGTTCCAAACCAAAAGCATTTCCTAAGTCATTGGTAAAACCAAATTTAACTGTGGTCTGGAGCGCATTGTGAGAGCAGTCATATGCAATGAGATCACTTCCTTTGCCCATGTTTCTTCCTGATGAAGAAAATAAATCTATTTGACAGAAGAATTGCCTCAGACAGAAATATACAGGGAAAATCAATATTATTTTCAGTTCTGAGTAACTAAAAGAAAAACAATATGAGGGATGAAAGAAAGAATTATTTGTCTCGAGAAAGATTTAATTCTTATAAGTTTTCTTTGCCATTAGTGCATTTATTAAAGAAATTACGACTGCTTCCAACAAGTATTCCAGATGGTTTACCAGAGAGATTCATCAACAAAGAATTTAAAACAGCAACAATAACCAAAACTATATAAATAGTCTCCCTCCACCTCCCACCCAATGGTTTTTGGGTTTTTGGGAGGCAAAGACTTCATTTCACTGGAGAGAGTCTTAAAGCTGCCTGGAGGTTGCCTTTGACCAACACTTTCACACGTAGCTTCTCTCTGTAGGGGCATCTCCCTTCATGCACCAGGAGGGGATTGAGTCTCCTTATCTTTTCATTGCAGAATCAGAAGGGCAATGTGCAATATGCACTGTGTCTCCTGGACAAACCTTTCTACCTATTTCCCTTTCTCCTATAATGGCTCTGAAGTTTGGTGGAAAACTTATTCAATTCTGCTGGGTTTCTCCCACATGTATCAGAGGCAAATATGCTATAAGCAAGCTGCTTTGGATTATTTTCTTGATTATCTGTCCAGCCTCAGAAGCACCTAGAAGGACACAGGATAGTTTCCTCTGTGCCCTTTGATACATTGAACAAGAGTCATGTTGGACCCAAGAGTGGTGGGAAATAGTTTTGTCCTTCAGTTTGTCTCCACCAAAGGGAATTATTCCATGTAAACTCCACATTTAAATCTTGCTATCACTGTGGCCAAAGCAAGAAACATTTAATAAATTGCTTAGCAAGGAGAGGGAGAAGGAGGAAAAGGAGGAGAAGAATAAGGTGGGAAGGAAGGAGAAGATTGAGGAGGAAGAGGAGGACCCATGCTAGCCCAACATGAAAGCAAACATTCCTGGCATATACAAACTAGTGGAATTACTTACATTAGACTTTTAAGCACTTTCATTTAAGCACATTTCATTATGGACCAAATTGATAGCACAGTGGATAGGGTGTTTGCCTTGCACGCGGCCGACCAGGTTGGATCCCGGCATCCCATATGGTCTCTCGAGCACCGCTAGGAGTAATTCCTGAGCGGAGCCAGGAGTAACCCCTGAGCGTTGCCAGGTGTGGCCCAAAAAGCAAAAACAAACAAACAAATAAGTAAATGAATGAATAAATTAATGAATGAATAAATAAATAAATAAATGAAGGTCATTATAGCCAGGTTTATAGTATAGTTGAGTTACAAAGTGTGTGGTTACACTACGTGAAGTTTTGTTTTGTTTGATTTTGGTGCCATAGATGAGCCCAGATCTTGCACATGCAGGCACTTTACTGCTGAGCCACATGTTGATTTTATTATATACATACAGCATAAAGTTATAGTATCACTTGTCACTTGCCTTCCCGTTCATCAATTTACTCAAGCGGGTGCCAGTAATGTCTCCATTCACTGAGAATGGGGTCATTATTGTTACTGGTTTTGGTATATTGAATACACCACATGTAGCTTGCCAGGCTTTGCTGTGGCTCTGGGTTCATCCCAGGGAGCCAGTCTTTTTTCTATGTCAGGCCATCAACCACCCAGACCCATGAGGCAGAGCCCTGGGTATAGAGAAGCCTGTCTCCTGTCTGCCACCTGCGGACACAGCTGGGTACCACAGCCACACCTGCAACACCTCGAGGGCAGGAAAAGTTATAGTGTAAATACAGTATATGTAATGTAATACTGTATTACAGTATTACATTAAAGTAATATGTATGTAATATATATGTAATGTAGTATACAGTAATGTAATACTGTATTACATTAGTATTACTGCCTGTTACTGCCTTTATTATGTTACACACACACACGCATGCACACATGTCTGTCTTTTCAGGGGTATCATATAGTCATCAACATCCTACCTGAACGAGAGAAAAATGCTTGTTCGACTTAGAGATGTTTACCTTTCTCAGTGGGACAAACTGTCATATAGAGTTAGAGAGAACTGGTCAGCATAATACATTTGTGTTAGAGGGACAGTTAGCTCACTACTACAGTTATTGGGGCTGGCTGAGTCACAAGTGGCTTCAGGAGGGAGATGAACCACAGGACTTTTATAGTCAGTGAAGGAAAAAGGTTTCTTTCCTCTTCATGGATGTCTAGAGGATTTCTGCAAAAATATCTCCTCTTGGCCCAATTTTCTGCCACATCATGTGGTATCCAGGGAAAGGGATGGGGTTTGCATATTCCAGATTTGCCTGGCCACTCCAGACCAAGACAAAGTTAGAGCAATCCAAATCCAGCCCATATTTTCCAGCTCTGCTCTTAGTGAGCAGGGCCCAGTCCCATGCACAAGCCACGCTTTCCCAGGGAAAGGCTGTGTGTCCCTGTGTGGGCCCCTCAGCTCTCAAAGACCACTATACAACTGCCTCTCCTCAGGCTTTCTCTGTGGCAATGTTTGTGTTGAGGTATGAGATGCCTGTTTCCACTGAGGACGCCTATGCCACTGCTCTCAAAGCAAGGAAATGTGACTGTTAATATCTCTTGGAGGACTCTGTCTCTGTCTCCCTCAGTCAACCCTGGCAGTGATAGCTTCCTGCCAATCTTCTGTTCAGTTTGGACCAACATATCCTGAGAACAAATTCTATTTGTTGTCCTAGACAGTTCAAACCCAATGCTTAAACCACGCATCAAAATTTTATTTTGTGCTCTCCTCTGGGCTATCTAAAAGCTATACTAGGCACCTGGCGCAATTATGCTCAGACTTTCTTACTACCTCCTCTTTAAGAACTCAGTCACTGAAGGCTAGATCAGAGATTTCTGATAGCAAGGAAAGCGTGGGATTTCTCTTTATTTCTTTCTTTATGTCATGTGACTCTTACCTTGAAGCAAGCTGACATGCCAGACTTTATTCTCTTAGGGTAAAGCCTTTCCCAGAAGGAGAGACTCATTTGCCAGTAATAGTCAGGTATGTGGAATCCGGCGCACGTAGCATGAAGCTGAGCAGACGCAGCTGCATCAACTTGTCCCCAATACCATTCTTCTCAAAAGTGTGTCTGGTGCTAAGATCTTATCTCACACCAGGCTCTTCCAGAAAGGCGCATTCCTGTGCTGGTCTGCTCTGGCCTGGCTCCAGAGAGAAGGTCCGTGTCATTGGTCCAAGTCACTGGACATAGTTGCTTCATGTCGGCCGTGCCCTGATCTTCCTTTACAGACAGTATTTCTGCTTTGCGTAATTACTGTGAAGGAAGTGCTATAGTCCAAATTTAAAGATGAGGTTCGGTTAATGCTTGGTGGTGATGTTGGGTGACTTGCCCAAGTTCTCAGTGGCTGATCGAACTAGGATCCCCAATCAGGGTTAGGACACTTGAGCCTCACCCTGTATTCAGGAAGGTTAAGTATAATTGTCTTTGGAACCAATCTGTGATACTGAATTAATAGTCCTGATAGTTTCCTAAGATGCATTCAATTAATTTTCAGAGGCTTTAAGAGACAAATGTGTACTACTAAGCACATCATAATCTCTTCACTTCAGTCAAAGTCTGTTCTCAATCTTCTTATCTTTGGGCATGAATTTTGTGCCTTCATAGTCTTTGGATGCCATCCTTGAACCAGAGCAAGTTAAGAACTCTTTCCAGAAGCACCAGGACAGAAGCAAGTTATTTTGAGGGAAATGAATCTGAACAAAGAAGGCTATATCTCTAGAAACTGTTGCTATGATCTCAGCTTGTGTGTGTGAGTGTGTGTGTATGTGTATGTGTGTGTGTGTGTGTGTGTGTGGTGGGGCCTCACTGGGTAGTGCTCAGGGTTACTCCTGATTCTGTGCCCAGAGATTGCTACTGGTAGTGCTTAGAGTGCCATGGAATGCTGACGATAAACCCAGGCCTCCTGCAGGCAAGCTATGTTCCAGCACCCTGTGCTATCCCTCTGTTCCTATATAATCTCTTCCATGAGAGGAGTCCTCTGTATGATAAAGCCAACAGCCCAGAAGTCAAAAAGAGAAATGTAAAGAAAGAGAAATGCAAAGGAAGACTTAGCTGCCCAGAAGGAGCTTATCTAAGGCAACCCTTCGCATGTGAGACAAAAGTTCCCTCCTTGTTTGAGCCGTATCAATAAACCCTGGTTTCTGTTGCTTGCAATATACATTGTGCAATAATGACTCAAGATGGTATTGTCCTCCCACTAGATCTTGAGGCCCTGGATGCATGAAAGAAAGTTGGTTGAATGAATGGAAGAATCGTGGGCAAAAGAAATGAAAAAAAGAGAGGCCAGTCACTCAAGTGTGGAGGTTTTGCTAATGGTCATTGCTATTCACTAGTTGTCCTGACATTTATCAAATGAAAAACTGAACCCCTTTAATAATCTTTAACACCCTGTGTCCATGACCTGGATATCATCTTGGGTCTTATCAGGATATCAAGGTTCCTAGCTCCTATAGAACTCCAAGTTAAGAAATAACTCCAATACAAAGACTATCTGCATTTCAAATCATGCCATAAACAGAGAAATTTGGACTCATTTTTTAATTAGGGTCTTGGCAGCAAAGCACTAGGGAAGCAGATACTTGCAAAAGTTGTCTCAAGGGATGTCACCACCTGACTCAGGCCTGGAGGAATTGGTGTTTGGAGGCCTCACCAGCCTCCTGATCAATAAATAAATGTGTGTGAAGACTGTTGCAAAGGATGAGGGCCTCTCCTTACCTTGCAGCCTATAGAAATCTCGAATATCTTTTCATATGCTTTTGCCCATATCCATAGTCACACTCTTCAAAGCAACATTTTCAGTTTAATCACACTGAAAAATGAAAATTATCACCAAAACCCCAGGAGCCAAATAA
>JAJIBD010031732.1:0-32349 GCA_021461705.1 Cryptotis parvus
TTTTGGCTTTTGGCTTTTTGCTCTTTGGCCTTTTGCTCCTTCTTCTGGGTAGGACTCAGCTCGGGTGAGATTCTCTCTCTTTGGTGGGAGACTTAGGCTCTTTTGTATGGTCTAAGCTTTGGACCAGAGCTAGGATTTGTTCATTATATTGGAGTGCTGTGGAAGAGCTTTTGTACTATTAGAAGCCTTTTTGGAACTGCACCAGACTCGTGAGTTTTCATCTGTTCCCCCAGCGTCCTCGGAGGTAGAAGAGAACTTCTGTCCTGACACTGTGGCAGTTACCCTGGGCGGTCATTCCCCCCGACATCTGGCGTCCCTGGGTGGGCATCTCTACACCTAAATAATAAGAAATTGTTATGAAAAAGATGATGCATGCCTTTTTAAGACTAGTTCATGAAAGGCAATGGGGCTTCTGCCTGGCTGGCTTTTGAATAACTGCATCTGGTAGAAGTCCATGTTCCATGAGATGTGGATAGTCAACAGACCTACAGAGAGATCTGTCATGGGAGATAACAAGGTTTTCTGCAACGGCGTCCACCAAAAATATGACTCATTTTGGAACTGACCTTCAGAGGACTGCAGCCGCCACCCACACTTCGCTATAGCGCCGTCACCGCCCCTGCCTTCCAACTCCTGAAAGACAAATATTGCGTGACCTAGTAATGTTTATAATGACTTTAAGCTTTTAAAGTTTGGAGTAATTTCTTATGCATCAGTAGATAATGATTATACAAACAGTGCTGCAGTGATTATCCTTGTATGTTCATTTGTGTGAGGCTATGAACATTCATAAAAAAGAATCCTAGAATAAATAGAAAAAACATAAACATACAACATCATGAAATAATGTCGACTTTTACACAATGTTCCACAATCATTTCCCACTTCTACCCTAACCCAGCTCGTTGTAAATTATTGCCATTTTATGAATTTAAAAAGTTATTTGGCTGGTGATATACCTTATGGGTAAAACTCATTCTTTGTATGTGTGTGGCCCTGAGTTTGAGCCCTATAACCACAGACACACACTATACTTATGTTTTCTATTTTGTTTTCTTAGGCATGAAGTTGAACATTTTTTTCATAAATTTATAGACCAGTTATATTCATAATCATGGTAATTGTTAATTGGTGGCTTTAAACTTGCCTTTATTTTGAACCCCCATATTTTAATAGTTTGTTGGAGTTCCTTATATGTAAGTATTAACCTTTTAAGGGTTGATCTTCAAGTCTGTGTTCTCCTTTGAACGTATGTTGTGTTTATTTCTTTGCTTGCTTAGTTCCACTCTGAAGTCTGTGTTCTCTCTTGAACATTCCCCCCCTCATATCTTTCTAAATAAGTTTCAATAAAAACTATCATACTTCACAAGATATAAAATTTAATTAAAAAGTTGTGTACATATTTCTCCCCATTTGTCATTTTTAAATAGTACTACCAATAGAGTCTCCCCAAATAGATTTTAAATCTTCGTAGTTAATTGGGCTTGGAGTACAGTAGGTAGGTGTCCTTGCATGCAGCTGACTGGGTATGATCTCCAGCATCCCATGTGCTCCCGGAGCATGGCCAGAGTAATTCCTGAGTGCAGAGTAACCCCTGAGGACCCAATGTAGTCAAAAAATAAAAAGACCAAAGCAAAAAAAAAATGTATCTTCTAATTATATATTTTCGAGTTTATAGAATGTTTTCTCTACCACCTCATTATTAAGAGAAACATGCACATTATCTTCTAATTACTGCCTTCTGTTTTTCTTCCTACAGTACTTGTTAAGGTTGAAAAATAACTGTATTGGGAGGGGGATTGTGGCTCCTCCTCAGGGAGGTCCCGAGGCCCCAGTCTCAAGTGACCTCCTGTGGATTCCATAGCCTTAACATTACTTGGGCCGGGTGGGGGGGTCAGTGACTGTGGCAGCAGATTCTGGGGCCCTGTTGGGTCCCCAGCGGTACTCACTGTCCGTTAGCCCCCACCCCACTCCCCACCCCCCCCACCCTGCCTGTGTCCCTGATCCATTCACGGAATAAAAAGCAAGGTCAGGAGGGCCGGAGCGATAGCCCAGCGGTAGGGCGTTTGCCTTGCACGTGGCCTGTGCCGGCCCGGGTTCGATCCCCCGGCATCCCATATAGTCCCCCGAGCACCGCCAGGAGTAGTTCCTGAGTGCAGAGCCAGGAGAAACCCCCCGAGCGTCGCCGGGTGTGACCAAAAAAAAGTGAAAAAAAAAAAAAAGCAAGGCCAGAAGTTCCTGGAGGTTACTCTTTAATGTTACATTGTTTCATCTCACTGCTCTCTGCATGAACCTCTCCTGAACCTCTGTCTCTCCATCCGGTTTCTCCTGCAGGCTGCTTTGTCTTTGGGGGTCTGTGCTGGCTCCTCTCGTCAGGGCCTCTCACTTCTGGATGCCTCTCTTCAAGGCTCATGCTTCTGGTCCTCCCCCGGATGTCTCCTGTGAGGACCCTATTCCCTAGGTCCCTTCTGCTCGAGGCTTCTTTTCTCTGCACTCTTAGGCTATGTCCTATCTATTTCCCCTAGTTACTTTGTTTCCATCTTTGCTACCATGACTTGTGTCACTGAATCCCTATCTAAGTCTTTGAGTTGCTCGGTGATGCCCCTCCCCTCCGGTGGTCCTAATACTCGTGTAGCCCTGAGACTCTGTAGCCCTGTAGCTTTGATGCAGCCCTTGGGCTCTGGCACCAGGCCCTGGGCTCTGGTGCTGACCCTCGGCCTAGGCACCAGGAGTAGCTTCTCCTCCCTGGTGCTGGCCATCTGGCTCAGGCACCAGGGCCCCATGGCCTCAGTGCTGACCTGGCACCAGAGGCTGCTGCTCTCTCTCTCAGTCCAGAAGCCCCCTCAGGATGCTCTCCTGGGACCTCTATTTATAGTCTTGATCAGGTTCAGAACCTGGCCTCAACTGTCTTAACAGACCTTGAGAGCCTAGTACTGTGCCTTTAAGATCCCATATCCAAAAAACGAAAGCCCTGATTTGTAGCTTTTGCTGGTTTCCAAAGTGGAAACAGTCCCATCATGCCAAAGTATAAGCTATTGCTGTGTCTTCACTCAACAGTTAGCAGGAGAAGTTGTGCCTTGCATCTTGCAGCTGATGTATGCTAGTTAGAACACATCATTTCACCAAAAATGTATTTTGACATAGGGGGAGAAAGTACTCTACATTTTTCCTTTTTCGGATGCCTTTTTTTTCTAACCAAATGCCGAATTCATTTTTTTACTATAAAAAAGTCCTTGAGTTGATTATGTTCATGTCTCCAATATATATTTGGGTCTATTTCTCTACTTTGTATCCTCTTTCATTATCTCAGCATAAAATTTTTTGCTTACTAAGAATTTGTAATTTCTAACAAGACTAGACCTCCTCAATGATTTTTTTTGGATCTGCTTTTTTCAGATGACCATTGATTTTGAAGCATTTATAGCTTTTCCCTGCTCAGTTCCAAAAATTAAGTCTATAAATGTGCTCACTGAAAACAGTATGAAAGCGCTCACATGCTCTTGCTCTTGGCAAAAAGCCATTAGGAAGGTTTTTAATGCCTATTTTAGTCAAACATCAATATTTGATAAAAACAGGGGCCACGGCCCGACGACAGTACAGTGGGTAGAACACTTGTCTTGCATGCAGCCAACCTGGATTCCATCCACAACACCTCTGATGGTCCCTTGAGCCCCTCCAAGAGTGATCACTAGGTGCAGATCCAGGAGTAATCCCTGAGCACCACTGGGGGTGACCCAAACAAAACGGCTCAACGCACAATATTTGGTAAAAAGCACTTGACAACATCACTTGTATCACTTGTCTTCCTGTTGTTCATCAATTTGCTTGAGCAGGCACCAGTAACATCTCCATATGTCCTGTCACGTGCCAGTGTAGCCCAAGGGCATCTGCTCACTCCAGGAACACGAAGAGCATTCCATTCGCTCAGGTCCTGGGAATGAGGTCTATAATTGTTACTGGTATTTGGCATATCAAATACAACAAGGATATTTTGCCAGGCTTTGCCTGCGGGTGGTATACTCTCAGTAGTAGGCTCTCCATTCATGTGTTTACTGATGAACCAGTGGTGGGGAGAGATTGGCAACATAAATTGACAACATAAATTGGTCATATTGATACAGCAGGAGAAGAAAGGTAGAGCACCAGATGAATTGACTTAGTCACTTTAAATCTCGGCATGGAACAGGTAGACTCAGAATAGATAATGGAATGACTGGGGGGTAGGATATGGCAACAGATAAAAGGAGCCCTTAGCCCCATGTCTTGCTCATCTTCTGGCTCCTTTTCTTCCCTGGTCCTGCATCTTCATCTCTTCGCTGACTGCTTCACCAACTGTAGGATCAGGTAGGACAAATGGCTGAGTACAGGCCAGCCTCAGAGGCCCAGAAAGGGGGCAGATACAGGCAGGCTCAGTTGCCCAAAAAGGCTCAGGTTCAGACAGGGTTTGGATGCCCAGGAAAGCTCAGATTCAAGCAGCGCTTGCATGCTTAGGGTGTGACAAGGTGCTGAACACAGGAGTCTCACCCATGTGCAGGTGGCCATGGCCAGAGACTAGGAAAGTTGAGCAGGACAACAGGAACTATTGGGGTGCCATTGGGAGGCCAGTGACAGGTAAAGAACGCAGGAATCTCACATACCTGTGACCATGGATGGAGACTGAGGGAAAGCTTACACAGGACCGAAAGTGACACAAAGAGTGAAACTTGGCCACCATTCCCGAGAGGTGAGTGGATTGCATGGGATGAGACAGAATACTTCCCTGGCAGGGCGATGCCATGAAGGTGGTTTTCCCAGGCCGAGGCTTATCCATTATACTCTGCAAATCGCTGACCCCTGCATGCCCAGTTTCCCTCCTTCCCCCTCCCCGACTCCTCCAGCCCCTACCCCAGCCTGCCTCGATGACAGGCACTTTTCATTTTTCTCTGTCTTTCATGCGCACTAGACTTTCATGATTATACTAAGGAAGATAAGTAGGTTATAAATGCCCTCCCAAACTTCTGACTTGGCTTAATGAAAATTGTATTCAACTTGGATTTTAAAAAGAACCATTTACAAACATTTCTATTATAAATTAGATATTTTGTATGCCATATACAAATAAAAATAAGAAATCAGTTAAATGCTACCCATTGAAGTGGATGCTGAGTATTTCTCAATTATAATCTTAATATATAAGGTATATTAACAAGCTCTTAATTAAATCTAGGCTTTCTGGTTAAAAAAGGCTTGAGTGAGGGTCTGAGTACAGTGGGTAAGGCACTTGCCTTGCGTGTGACAACCCCCATTTGATTCCTCACATCCCGAATGATCCCCGAGCACTCTCAGTAGTAATTTGCAAGTACAGAGCCAGGGGTAATCCCTGGGCATCTCCAGGTATAACCCAAAAAGGCAAAAAAAAAAAAAAAGGTTTGAATGTACGAAGCAAAACCTTCAGTAAGAGAAGGGGAATGACACTTGAAATTAAAGCTCTTACTTGGATTCTAAAGTGAAAACTCTAAGTCTTCAATCATT
This sequence comes from Cryptotis parvus, assembly GCA_021461705.1. Classification (NCBI taxonomy): domain Eukaryota; kingdom Metazoa; phylum Chordata; class Mammalia; order Eulipotyphla; family Soricidae; genus Cryptotis; species Cryptotis parvus. The sequence goes on from JAJIBD010031732.1 coordinate 5,512, forward strand.
CTATCTGCATCATCCATGTACCATATCATCCCATATATTAACAGAATTGTTTATTATGCTTTTAAAATTTTTTTTTCATTTTTTCCCTCATCATTAAAAAACTGTTCTCACATTATAAAGATTCATAGTTGCTTAGATTTAGAATGGAGGAATGAATAGATGGCAAATAGAGTATTTCTTGGACATGAAACTTTTGTCTGACATTATAGCAGCTCATTTATGTCATTATATATTTATCCAAACACATAATGGATACATCACAAAGTGAACCCTAATAAAAACTGTGGAGAGGGTGGCAGTTTTGTGTTGTTGTATGTCCAACAAACTGTAAGAAAGGCACCATTCTGGTAGGGGTTGCTGATAAAAGGAAGGGATATGTATGGAGTCTGAAAGGTACATGGAAATACTTTTCACACCATTTTTCTGAGTATCTGAAAGTTCTCTAAAAATTGTTTATTAAAAATAACTGACTTCAGATGCTTTGACATACTAGAGTATAAACAACTGTTGAAAGATTAGAATGTTATCTCTTCCAATCTTTTTAACAGGGAGCACAACCATGAGCCTGATAGCTAAGCTCTCTGGTTCTGTGGAAGTGGATGTGAATTTGCAGGTTTACAGCTTTCCCATGAACCCCAGGGAGAGGAGGGAGAGCAGAGAAGTCACAAGAGGCAAAATGAAAGACCAGAAGAACTAAAACATAAAGTTCCTGTTCTGGTCCTGGCTCTTTCATTTCCTGGAGATACATTTTGAGAACATTTTAAGAAATGTTCCCATCCAGATAGCAATCATTAAAAAAAAAGTTATAGTTTAGATAAAATGGTTACAAGTGTTAGAGTTTATGGTACTGATGTGCAAAGTGCCCATGGCCCCCTCCCCACCACTTATGTCTCCTCTAGTCTAGTCTTTATCATCCCCTTCTCACTGATTTCTCCCCATCCCCACACTGTCTGTTAATTTTTCAAATCCAAAGTGAAGTGTCATTGTTTGCTATTATTTATTCCTTTGTTTTGTCTCTGTATTCCATTTCGTATTTGAAGTCCTAATAAGTGCAGCATCCTATCAGAACTTGAAAGAAGTCACTTTGAGACACTGTATAGGGAACTGTTTCCATTAAAGGGACATAAAAGCTTAATTACTATTTTATGTGCTTTCCAACCCTTTAGATTCCAGATTGACAAAGGGGCCAGTCCACCTGGATCCATCAGTTTTACTTACCTTTTCCATAACTGGATGTTTGAACTTTCTTATCTCAAGTTGGGGTAATAATATTTACTTCTTAGATTAAAAATTAAAATAGAAATGGAAGATGAAATATTTAGAAAAGTATATCCCTGCCCATTCCATCCCAGAAACTCTCAACAGTATTATTACTCCTGTTTTCTTCCTAAATACACACAGAAAGACAGTATCTGATCATCCCAAAGATCAGTTTGAACAAAAAGCCAGACCACACTGTTCAAGAAAGGAAGAGATTCTGACTTTCCCATGACTGAGAAAAGATCCATTTCTGTCCCCTAGCTCACAATCCCATTCCACTGCTCACTGCTCAACCACTAGGACATTAAAATCACCTCTATCTCCTATTAAAATCACATCTGTTATAGTGGAAGTAAAATCTAAAGAGTTCTTGGGACAGTCAAAAATGAAGTGACACATTTAGTAAAGGAGTTGTTTGGAGAGAGGACGTGGATGCAGAGCCCAGGAACCTCAGGAGGTCTGGATTCAATGCAGAGATCTGAGGATGTACTGGGGTCATTCAGGGCTGCACTCGGCATGCTAAGGGTAGTTAGGGAGGTAGGAAATAATGTCTTGCTAGGGATAGAACCCTTACCAGCATGTGCCAAGCACACACCCTAAACGTTCTATTATTTTCCAGTCCTAGAAAGGGAAAGAATTAAAAAAAAACCTTCAGAATATAGATCAATTCTGTTTTAACTGGCAATAGTGACTTGAAACCATAGGAATAGAACTGGACTAATTCTGAACACTTGTGGCTGTTGATATACCTATGAAAAGATCATTTATTCTGTCTTCATATTTGTACTTTCAGTTACTGCCAATCTTCTTGGATAGAAATAACTTCCTTCCTGCAAAGCTGTGGGGTTTTTCTAGGAGTAGGGAGGTTCTGAACATTGCGTGTGATTGCTCCCCCAGTTTAGTAAAGAGATCAGTCACCAAGCCATCCTCTGCTCTCCAGTTATGGCTGCTACATCTGTTTTTCATGAGAAATGATAAAACAAATGAGTCAGCCCCTAGAACCCTTCAAGAATGGCACGCAATGCCTCAGGCTAACTTCAACCCTAGCCTGAACAAAAACAATTTTCAAAAACTGTCTCTAGAAACCCTCTAAAAAATAGAAGCATGCATATGGCTTCCCTTATTTTTTCTTCACATGCCTCTTAATTGGTGTTCTAGATTTCATTTAACTTAAAAACAATACCACCACCAAAGTATGGATTTTTAGTTAGAATAAAAAAGGCTGAAATATAGTAGTTGTGATGTTCTGCTTCAAGGTAAGATTCTGCAGTAATTATGTACAAAGAGAAAATATTTTTGAGTAGTGGAGGAAAGTGAGGACCCTCTTAACTATGTCTTTAGTGTTTTCTTAACTCTCAGTCATCTTCTAATCAGCAAATATAATGTTAGTATGTATTTTCTTTTAACATTTCTTGGTTTCCTTTTTTTTCCTGAGATAAATTTTCTTTTAATGTTGCTTTCATAATTGGTGCTATATTTTCTTCTGTACTATTTTTCTAACAAGATTTTTAAAAAATTACACAAATTCTGGTTTTAAGTTCTTGGAATGAAATATAGAGTAAAGTAATTTCTTATAGAAAAATATGTGACTGAAGAATTCTAAACAAAATCAAATCTAGGTGTTTAAAACTAGCTTTGCTTAAAGTGTTTGTAAAAAGGGTGTGTATGTGGTTCAAGAGTGAAAATGGATTTGTTTTTATTTAAAGTTTTATTATTGTTCCTATAGGTATATTTTATATACAGGGATAAAGTCAATAGCCATTTGAGATGGTCTAGTCATTAATCATTATATTCTATAAGTTGCTAGAACTTATAGAATTATAGAACTTATAGAATTTATTCTATAAGTTGCTAGAACTTCTTTTGGGGTTGCTAGAATTCACTGTACTTTCACCCAAATGGGTAATATGAAATGTGGAAAAAAGATACCTATTGAGAGAAACTGTACAAGTCCTATAATCAGTATTAAAACAGCTATTTGACAAAAGTATTCATCCTTAAAAAAAATCAAATTTTAATTGTGGGAAAGATTGGATTTCAAAGGAGATTGCTATTCTTTTATTCATGCCGAAGTTTTGTAATCATTCAGATGAAAGGGTAGCATTGAGCTTATATATTTGAACAAGTAAACATCCATAATAAAAATGTCATAAGATTGTAAGACTTGCCCAATTACTTTATGTATACTTACATTCTCTTACTGGTTCCTTTAACTGTGTTGTATCTTTCAGAAATTTACATTGTTTTCCCTGTCTCTATATAATAAACTCTTCCTTACCTACCCCATGAAAAAACCTACCCATTTCTTTTTTAAAAATTTAAAAATAATATAAAATAATTTGAAAATAATATTATTCATAGTCTACATTAAAGACAAGGTATAACCCTTCAATTTTCTTTGTTATGGTTGTGATATCCAGGTAAGCAAGTGTGTCTGGTGGCAATTTTTGGCACATTGCAGAGGGCACACTAGCCAAGATACCTTTGTACACATTATATGTAAGGTAGGGATTTTTTGAAAAATTTATATTCTAATACTGTGATTCACCACACTGTGTTCATAAAACAGTTTTAGGCTTAAATGTTTCAGCATCAATGTCACCACCAGTCTCACTACAGTGTGACCTTCCAATGTCCCTTTTCTCTCCCACCACCCCGTTCTGCCACCTTATAGGCACAAGTAGATTTACTTCACATTGTTTGTTACAACACAAAGGCAAATGAGATGATCAAAACTTATATCATCTCATATCACACACACAGAAAGTCATAGTCTGAGAATATACTGTGCTGGTTAGTGCTGGTGATCCTTAGTGTTACTCTTTAGTAACTTAGTAACTGTTTAGTAAATTAGGAACTTCATGTTACTATACTTTGATTGTCCATCTTCTATGCAACTTTCCCACTAAACTTGCTGTGATTCCACTGGCTGACAGTACTATGAAAGTTTGAGGTGTCCAGGAGCTATAGATCTGGAACAAGTTGGTGGCCTGACAGTTTGATGAGGTTGAGTTGTGGAGCTGGGACACTTCTATGTCAGAGAGTGTTAGGAGGCTGCAGGAAGGTGTGCCTTCAGGCAGAAAAGGGAATCTGCTCACCTGATTCCAAGAACACCCCAAACTTCTCAGCCCACACCTGTCTACCTGGGAAGATTCCGCAGTTTTGTGTTCTTTTGGAGATGCGAGGCTGGGCTATTCTTCTGCCAGCAAGATGATCTCCATTTCTTTTCATCTTTCTGTTCTCCCCAAACAATTCCTGGATATACACTTCATCTTGATTCTTTGCCCACTCTGCCATTCCCAACAAACACTAAAACCCCAGGAAGGATTTCTAGTAGCTTGCATTTTAAAAAGACTCTTCTCCTTTTCCTCTCTAGTTAGACTTTCAGACAAAATTCCTCACTCAAAGTAGGTGAAATTTATATTGTCCAGTTGCAAGATAAGCAGTTAGGAGTTATTTTTCACCAAACTTTTGAAGTGTTTTTTTTTTTAAATTATGCTATTGTGAGTCATTACACAGCTAACATTAAAAAAAAAGAACCAGTCTTATTTATACTTTAAGTGTGCTTGTTTGTTTGTTTTTTGGATCATACCTAGAAATGCTCAGGCATTATTCATGCATTTAGGAATTACTCCAGGCAATGCTTGGGGCACCATATGGGATGCAGGGGAACAAACCCCGATCTGCCACGTACAAGGCAAATATCCTACCTGCTGTATTATCGCTCTGGCCCAGATTTGCATCTTTAACAGCAATCTTTGAAAACATAATTTAGTGGTTAGAGGCGAAGTCTTGGATGTGTGGTTTAGTTAGCATTATATCTGTCTTAGGCAGGCAGATGTCTGTCTTATCTTTTTTTCCTTCCTGTTTTTAAAAACAGCCAGTTTTACCTTGATACTGAATTCATCTAACAAAATGTTTTCTTATTTCAAGCTCCATCTGACCATGTGTGTGTGTGTGTGTGTGTGTGTGTGTGTGTGTGTGTGTGTGTGTGTGTGTGTGTGTGTGTGTGTGTATTCATTCTTCTGGAACTTATTCTTATTTCTATTCACTTTGATTTTATGAAACATTTAGAATTTTTTAAAACCCTTAAGATCTCAATTTCATATCTTCCAAACTGTAGTCAATGTAAGTGATGTATGACAGTGGCTCATCACCTTCCCAAGCCTCCTGCTGAGGAGGGAGCTGGTTAACATTTAATCTCATCTGGCAGTGAGGCAGGCAGGTAATGAGGGAAGGGCCCATGGCAAATGGAATTTCTGAGAAGTAATAAACCTAATGGTCCTGAAAGAATTAGGGCCTAGGACTGATAAGATCTTCCTGGCACCAGTAACAGATAGTGAAGGATGGGATGGACGCTCCTCTTAGAGAAGCTCCCCAGGAACAAAGGTCAGGAAAGGAATTTTAAAGAAGACCATCCACCACTCCCAACACTTCCTCTGCCCCCCACCCCTTGATAATCACCTCTGCAATGGGACTCTTACCTAGGTAGAAATCCCATATGGCTTGAAAGCCTTAGGAAAATCCCTATAAAAGCCACCTTCAACAAAAGAAGGACGCACATATGCTGCATATTCTAGCATTCATATGGCCTAGCACATGTGGGTCTGAGCACGTGTCGCCCGTATCTCCCTTCTTAAATGTGCACTTTCATGCTTCCATATCTAATGCTGGGATGTGTGTACAGGTGCTCTCGCCACCTTTGAAAAAGCCCATGTTCTCTCTCTTGAGTGCATTACTCTCTCACATTCTCTCCCTCCTTCCCTTTACTCAGAAACCTCCAAATAAAATCAGGTTGTACTTCACTGCTCCTCTCCTCTCGGAATTCTTCTCTTGAGAGTGAAAAGACAAGAACCTGCAAGGCCTAGCCTGCCCAGCCGGTCCTGGAGCCATAGACATAAGCCACCGGAGGGGACCCACTGACTTCAGCAGGAGGACTGTTGCTGCAGAACTGACAGGGAAGGCCCAGATGTGGGCCGGTAGGAAAGGATTCAAGCTCTTCATAAGACTTGGATCATTTTCATCATTTTCTCCCTGGGTTTTGCTTAGCACCATTCACCATGACTCTTCCTAAAGACATTCTTATGCAATAATATAAATGCTTGAACTTATTTGGCCAATTTTCATATCAGATAGTATAGACATTTAGAGACCCATTTAAGAATCTATTTTCTCAAACCATAGCACTTACATAGGCCAAATATTATTACACATGAAAAAATATTTTTTAATTAATATTTAATTATACCACCGTGAGATTTACAATCACAAAGTTGTTCATGTTTGGGGGTTTTGGTCACACAGTGTTCCAGCACCCATTCCTCCACCAGTGCCCACTTCCCACCACCAATGTCCCTGATTCCCTCCCCCTCCCATAGCCTGCCTCTATGGCAGGTTCTCTATCTCTCTCTTTCTCTCTCTCTCTCTCTCTCTCTCTCTCTCTCTTCCTTTCTTACATATTGTGGATTGTAATACACATACACTTAGAGGTTATCATGGTGTCTTTTTCCCTGTATTTAATGTTCAGTTCTAGGTTGGTATTAGGCCTTTTTGACAATTATTTGTACATTGTTCCCTTCTCTGTCTTACCTAACCTCTGATTCCCCATGTTTGTGGTAATTTCTACCTTTGAAAAGACCTCCTGATCCACGTTTCCCCCCTGACCTACACGTGAAAAAAAATTTTTTTTTAATTCAATACCCATAATTAAAGCCTGTTTGGGGTATTTAGATAGAGTGAAGCCTAATTCTCCACCATAAAATAAAGCAAGAACAAAACCAAATGCCAAATACAAATACAAATAAAGCACCTTCAGATGCAAAAATCTCCCAAAGAAGAAACAGGTAATAGCAACAAAGTCTTGTTTATTTGTCTATAGAAGCTTCAAAGATTCCTGAAAGTCCCAAAGTAACGAATGGTATAAATAGCTTGTCACACACTTTATCTCAAATGACCTGAGAGTCCTAAACTGAAAAATGCTCAAATGACAGTGACCGATGACTTTTGATCAAATACACTCAGGGCTTTGAGTCATGGTCTTTGAGTCCTTCAACAATTTTTAAAACTGTTGCTCTCCATTAACATAGTACTTAGGAAAGCTGACTTAAAGGGGGAGAGCTGGGAGGGTGTCTGAGATGAAACAGGACCTCAGGAGCTATTGGGGATTTAGACATCACTTTCCCACCTCACACCCAAACACACACACACACACACACACACACACACACACCTCAACTTACCAGAGCAGTCTATACACACAGGGAAATCAGCCATTTCAGCTTGCTGTAAGCTGTTTAGACAGCTCCTCTGACCCATAAAATCAGAGAGGGCAGTCTGACTGAAAGCCGTGGTTGAGTTCGCCAAATTCTGTTAATGAACTCAAGTTGAGGCATCTGCACCTTAAAAAGACAATACTCAGGATGCAGCAGTTGATGCAGGAAAAGTTTAATCCAGTATGAGCAACCTGAAAAGATGGTGGACTCAGGTCTCAAGAAAAACATCTTGGTCTTAGGCTGGGGCTCGGGGCTTATACAGGGCTTGTTGGGAAAGCATGCTAGTAGAAATGAATGGTGTGAGCAGAGGAGAGAATTCTGTCTAAAAGTCAGCTAGGTTGGCATCAGAGATTAACTGATCCTTGAGGGATGATAGTCTGTCCCTTGTGACATGATCAGACAATCTTTATTTTCCAGAGTCAGCACAATAACCTTGAAGACATCTTCAAGAAGACCTGTTATTATTGGTTTTTCTACCTGGGAGAGAGGAATCTTGGGAAAGATAAACTTTTAGAAGCGCTCCCAGGGGACCTGTTATTTTCCCTTTATTCCAATCCCCATCTGTAACTAGATCTAGTTTAACGCTGAATTCACAGAGTATGAGAACATCCTTTTTGGGTTGAAATTCAGGACAAACACCAAGGTAGGGGAAGGGGCAGGGGTTGGAAATAAAGATTGTGTGAAGATAGAGTCTCATATGTTTGATTGCTTACAAATATGGTATTTTAATCTTTAAATAGGATTGCTACTCGAGATCTCAAGGATTCTCAGAACTTAGCATCTGTCTAAAACTTTTATAACGGGTTCAATTTTGGTTGGTGTGCTTCTCCCAAGATGGTAGAGGGAAGTAGGAATGTGGTCATTCACACCACATTCTTGAAGTGTGTTGATTGGGCTTGGTGTTTTCTCTCTGTCTTTTTCAGAGTCTACACACTAGTGAAAGCTGCTATAAAGTTGATGTTAAAAAAAAAAGTCGATGCAAATTGTGTGTGCTTCTATTTATACATAGCATCACAAGATTATGGTTTCAGACAAAACAAAAGGATTGCACAGTTTTGGAAATTTATTTATGAAATAGAATAGTTGGTAGTTAATAATATAGCGCCATTTCTTTCAGATTAAATGTTCTCCTTCCTATAATCACTGTATCACTGTCTTCCCGTTCATCGTCGATTTGCTCGAGCAGGCACCAGTAACATCTCTATATGACCTGTCTCATGCAAGTAGAGCCCAACGGCACCTGCTTGCTCCAGGAACATAAAGAGCCTCAAACCATTCCATCAGGTCATGGGAATGAGGACTATAATTGTTACTGGTATCCGGCATATCAAATACGCCACAGGTAGCTTGCCAGGCTCTGCCATGCGGGTAGCATACTCTTGTAGTCATCTCAAAATCCAGCATTTATTGATGAAACCGGCGCAGCCACTTGCGGCCGGCGAGCTGGGCTGTGATAGGGTGGTCTGCTGGGTGGAGTTCTGATGAGGAGGAAGTCGGATGTGGAAAATGGAGGTCCTCATGGAGTGGGGGTGGTCATCTGGCTTGTTGTGAGGCTCTGCTGGGGTGGCGGGCCAGGGCTAGAACCTGCCATCTCTCCCGGGCACCTCATGAACGGCTGGGCACAGTGAGAGCCAGTAGCAGTTCTGCCCCATGTCTGTCACTGAGTATAGCCCAAAATCAAAGAGAGAGAGAGAGAGAGGGGCCGGAGTGATAGTCCAGCGGGTAGGGTGTTTGCCTTGCATGCGGCAAACCTGGGTTTGATCCGGCATCCCATATGGTCCCCCACGCAGTGTCAGGAGTAATTCCTGAGTGCAGAGCCAGGAGTAACCCCTGAGCAGGGTGTGACTCAAAAAACAATTGAGAGAGAGAGAGAGAGAGAAGAAAGGAAGAGAGGAAGAAAAAAAGGGAAAAAATTACAGCTTCAAAGTCAGCAGTAGGCTATGCGGAACCCAGGGCAGAAGTCACTTTCTGCAGAAGTCCCTGGGCATTCAGCACATCACCCCCTCATAGCCCAGGGCCCCACTCAGGGGCCTTCCTATAATAATTTATCTAATTACAACTATAAAGATATGGAAATTTATAGGCAGTCAAACTGCAAAAAATAATATTAAAGTTTTTAGCTTTGTGAGCTAAAATATGAAGGTATACAAAATTACCCTGTTATTTAAAGGGCTACAGAGACATTTTGATTTATTTAGTCAATTTAAATGTGGGGAATGTATATATATATATATATATATATATATATATATATATATACCTGTGAAATAAGAAACATGAATTTGTCAAAATGACATAAAGTTCTCAATGCAATGAAAACAATTTACCATTTTGATGATTACCACTGAACTAGTAACAGTACTACTACTACTACTACTACTACTACTACTACTATCAATGCTAATGCTATTATTGTTGCTACAGATGCTTTATGAGTAAATATTTTGTATCATATTTGGCCAGAGTGGCCAAAATGAATCTCCCATAACAACTCAATGATATGATATGACTACTATCTCATATGTTATAATTGAAGAAATTGGGCTGGAGAGCTTATCTTTACACAGTAAGTGGCACAGTCAGAATTCATATCTGGACTCAGTCATTGCAAAAATATTGGTGCCAGAGTGATAGTAAAGGGGTTAAGTTTCATCCTTTATAGGCAGCTGATCCCAGTTAGATCCCACATGGTTCCCTGAATTCCAATGAGAATAACTCCCAGAGCACAGAGCTGGGAATGTGGGAGAGCCTGGGGTGTGGGCCCCAAGTCCTGCTCTTAAAATGTTTTCTCTTAAATATAGAGTATTTAAATAGTATAGAGTACTTAAACATAGAGTAATATATTCCAAAATCTGTTCCATAAAACAAAAATTTTCATTAAGGTATCTTGAAAATAAAAAAAAGGAAATATTTATATAGTTAAGTACATTTGGGATTGAATTATATAAGTATAACCTCAGTGTAGATTCATAATGCATGCTACATTAAAAAGTTGTGAGAATTTTCCCAGAAAAGAAACATATATAACAGAATGCTAAAATTGCTGTTTTAACTAGGCATCAAAATGAAATGAATGTAAGATTCCCAAGTGAGTTGCTAAGTCACCAGATGTAGACTGTACAAGTATAATATCTGGAACTTATTCCATAATTTCTGCACAATTTAAGAATACAAAAAAGATTTTTTTGTGACTTTTTTTGTTTGTGTAAGGTGTGATTGGTAATTGTGCTATGCGTAGCTGGCATTTTTCGTTTGGTAGAGTTATCGATATACTACATCAAGCTAGCAGACAAAAGATATTCTATAATTTAATGCAGATTGTTTCCATTGAAATTGAAGCTGATTCCTTCTAGGAAATATAAATATGAAAGCTCTCTAGAATGTTGTGGCCAATTTAGAGCTTGGTACTGGATGGAAATAAAGGATGTCTCATTGCTTCCCATTCACCAAGCATGAATTGTAGAAACTAACAGGTTCAGAGCGACCAGTTTATGGATTTGGTGCCAAAGAAGGGAGAGTACAACCTGGAGGGAAATGAAGAGTAAAACTTAAGTCCTGATAATTGATGCTGGAGAGGTTTCCTATGAGGGTTTGTTTAAAGAATTCCTTAAGTTGACCTATATGAGTCATCATCACCATCTACAATATCCAAAGAAGATAGTCACTTAGCAAAATAAGAATGATACATCCTCTTACCTCTTATCCCTCCCTCATCGATGGTTGGCAGATAATAATACAAGATGCTGAGTTGTATTTGAAATTTAGATGAACAGTAAATAATTTTATAATATGTATATTTCACGCAGTATTTTAGACATACTTTTACAAAATTGCTTGTTATTCTTTTGAAATTCACATTTAGCTAGGCATTGGTTTTGTATCTACTAAATCTGGCAGGCTTACATTCATCCCACCATTCCTGAAACAGTTGATGAGTAAGTATTCGTAAGAGAATGGAAGGAACAGAACTTGCTCTTTTTCTCTACATTAACTTTGTGTTTGCAAATTTATAACTTGTCCCAAATAACAAGTAGACAAGTCAATCTGTCTGCCAGGTTTGAGGCAGGCATGACTGCCATGCTGAGTATTTTGGAAAAAGATTAAGAATGAAATGTAGAAAATTATATTGCAAGTCTACTCCAACTATTTCTTATGGACGATGTAGGTCTCTATGCAACTTTGTTTCTGAGTCTGCTTCTTTTCAGAAAAAATTATTATTAACTCCTCCTGGAAACTTCTCTAGAAGGATCCTCCATGGAATAACTGTAATAATTAATGAAAGGGCTGCACCGGAGAATTTGACAAAACTTTGCTCAGGGTCCAGTGGATAGATAAGTATATGAGATCCCAAAAAGGTTTTAGGCAAAAGAACACAATTCAAGCCTATTTAAACATGTTTATGGTTCGTGGACTTAAAAGTCTGAATGTAAGGAGGACTTCAGGGAGGATTTGGTTGATCTATGCCCAGGTACTTTTTTTTGGGGAAGAGGGGTGTGGCAGGAGGCTGCATGTACTAACAACATTTATTTACTTTATTCTCAAAGTAGCTTTCTTGCTGTTACTAAGTGTGGTTTCAAGTTTCCAGTAGGGCCGAGGGAGGAGAAAGCAATGTCGCTGTCCAGCATTCCGAAAGCCAGGATTGGCGGTCACTCCCTCACCACGTGGGCAGGGAATGGAATGGAATGTAAGCCCAAGGTGCGTGGAGCTCTTTGAAGCACCTGGTGGATTCTCAACTTTTATCAAAAACACTAGAATTGTGTAGGCTGGGTAAGAATGGAGGCTGGGAAGACCACAGAATGTCCAGTTCAGCTGGGAATTTACATTTCTGTCATGGATCCTGTATTCAGAACTAGCTCCATGATGCTTCCAGGCAATGTGAAAGGGCAGTGGGCCCCTGAGAGCTCTGAGGAAGGTGACAGGCAGAGATATGTTAGATGAGCATGCAGGGATTGAAGAAAGTGGCTGTTTATCATTTGGAAGAAAAATATATTGTTATCTTTAACAATGCATATAACTGTACCCATGTGTACAATTAGAATGTTAAAAACAACAACAATGAAGGCCTATGGATTCTAAATAAACTCTTAACCAATATCCTCATTTGAAAAATGAGTGGCTTGAACGAGATGATCTAGACAATTGATTTGACCACAATGTATATGTTACGTTCTATAAACATTTTAAAAACAAGCTCTTAATTCCTATTTACCAAGTGTGTTATGATATTGTCGGCATAAAACTGAGTACTGTAAGCAGTTGCCATAATTTAAAAGGCAGAGAGCTAAATTTCTGCTTGAAATTTGGTACACTGAATTAAATTGAATTTTTCTGATTTTAACTAAGTCTTTAAAAATTATATTTGGTATTTCCTAGACTACAAGAGGGCTTCTCATAGTTCCTCATTTCTGCATGACATTTTCTAGGAAAAAGAAACATTTTTTTTTAAAATGTTCATAAGGAAACTATTAGTATTTTCTATTTTTTTTTGCTTTTGGGTCACACCTGCACAGTGCCCAGAGGTTACTCCTGGCTCTGTACTCAGGAATTACTCTGGGCGGTGCTGGAGGACCATATGGGATGACAAGTCAAACTCTGGTAGGCCATGTGTAAGACAAATGCCCTACCTGATATACTATCGCTCCAGCTCCCCATTAAAACTGTATCGATCTGAAAAAACAAGAATGCAAAAAACATAAAAGGCAAAAGAAAAATAATTGGGGGAGACAACCAGCCAAGCTGGATAAGCTACAGACCAGACCCACAGCTGTGCAAGCAAGTTTTAGAACCAGGTCCTTCCCAGGATCTTGCACATATATACACTGTAATGATCATAGGTGTAACAAGCTGGGGAGGCCGATGGGAAATTGGGAATGGTAATGTCAGACTAGAACTCAACTGAATGTACACATAGAGACTTCCATGTTAAATAGTAAATATCTGTAGGGCAAGCCACAAATGTGTAAGAGGAGAGAGAGAGAGAAGAGAGAGAGAGAGAGAGAGAGAGAGAGAGAGAGAGAGAGAGAGTAGAGAGAAGTGTCCTGTTATAGAGGCAGGCTGCAGGTAGGTGGGAGGGAGTGTTATGGTCATGGGGCACTGGTGGAGGGATGGGTGCAGGAACACTGTATGATGGAGACCCAATTATGAGTGTGTTTGTAATTGTATATTTCACGGTGGTATAATAAAAAGGAAAAAATAGAAAAATTAATGAAAAGACGGTTTAGCACTGCCATAATCCATTTGTCACTGTTGACAGTGTTGCCCAAGAGGAGTGGCCACAAAATAATTCCAGATCCCATTGGGTCAAGTGCTTTTAGAGGACAAAACAGAAGCCCGGTAGAGGCCATGAGATCTCCTTATAGATTTTTGCCTACTTGCTGTAACATTTTCTGGGAAGCCCTTCAATTTAGGTTCTTACCTGAACTGACACCTTAGATACATAAAATTATAGGAGAATTCTCCCCCTAAAGAAACAATCAGAAATAATAAAAGGGCTGCCTCTAACTCCCTTTTCTTATCATCTCTTCCCAATTCTCCACATGAGTTAATTATTCCAGATTGCAGTGTTGTAGCAACAAAATTCTAAGCATGAAGAGAGATTCTTAGTTTTCCTACATAAAAGCAAGCACAGAATGTTCATGATATTTTTAATTTCTGCAGAAATTAGAATGATAATAGACTCTCCCTGTGCCCAGCCGTTCACAAGGAGTCCGGCAGGGATGGCGGGTTCTAGCCCTGGCCTGCCACCCCAGCAGAGCCTCTCAACAAGCCAGACCACCCCCCCACTCCATGAGGGCCTCCATTTTCCACATCGTTCCCCTCATCAAACTCCACCCACAGACCAGCCTTTCATCCCGCTCCCTTCCTGTGCTTTCTTTTAAAATCCTCCCTTGCTCTCTCCCTTCTGGCCTTCCTCCAGCCGCTTCGGGTGCCCGGCGGTTCGTTCTGCCCTGGCTTCACCACCCACCGAGCCTCGCCGTATAGACCACCCTCCGCGAGGGCCTCCATTTTCCACATCGGACTTCCCCCTCATCAGAACTCTTCCCAGCAGACTACCCTATCACAGCCCAGCTCGCGCAGTTTGCGGCCTGCGGTTCATCAATAAATGCTGGATTTAGCGATGACTACAAGAGTATGCTACCTGCATGGCAGAGCCTGGCAAGCTACCCACGTTGTATTTGATATGCCAAATACCTGTAATAACTATAGACCTCATTCCCATGACCTGATGGAATGGTTTGAGGCTCTTTATGTTCCTGGAGCAAAGCAGGTGCTCTTGGGCTCTACTTGCATGAGACCAGGACATATGGAGATGTTACTGGTGCCCGCCGAGCAAATCAATGATGAACAGGAAGATAGTGATAGTGATAGTGGCAGTGTTGTAGCAACACAATTCTAAGCATGAAGAGAGTTCTTAGTTTTCCACATAAAAGCAAGCAAAAATGTTCATGATATTTTGAATATCTGTTTTATTTTTGGGTCACACCCGCAATGCTCAGAGGTTTCTCCTGGCTCTGCCCCTCAGGCATTACTCCTGGCGGTGCTCGGGGACCATATGAGATGTCGAGGATTGAACCCAGGCGGCATGGGCGACGCATGCAAGGCAAATGCCCTACCCACTGGGCTATTGCTCCAGCCCTGAATTTTTTTGTTTTTGATGAAATACTTGAACACTTGATGACCTATATTTATAGATTTCTTCTGTTCTTTATGTTGTCAAAACTGTAAGCCAAAAAGGCTTTAGTTTTACAAGAGATACCTTCCCTATATGTAGCAATTCCCTCCTGTCTTCAGAGCCAAACATTCATACCTATAGCTTATTAAGTTCATATATTCCCTCCCTTTTCTTCATGTATCATTTTTATAGGGTAATATATGTATATACTACATGTATATGTTTATAAGTAGATACTCTAATCTCTCTCCACTTGCTCCTCACTCTCATTACACCTCACTCCACACCTCAACTCGAGTCTGCTATAGATACATACTCTACAAAAGGTTGGAAAAGGGAGTTACAAGAGGTAATGGACTTTAATTACAAAACATTATGGAATGGAAAAGCTCTTAGTTCCTGGGCAAACTAGCAGGGGACCTCTCCCCGAGAGGATCCTGTCCTGGGGCTCTAGGCCTGCCTAGGACAGAGATGGGATTCTGCATGTTGTTTTCTCCTTTTCTTAGCTGGTAAACAATCATCTTAATAATACTTCTAGTTTTTTTTTTTTTTTTCCTGCTCTGCACTCAGGAATTACTCTGGCAGTGCTTGGGGACCATATGGGATGCTGGGGATTGAACCCAGGTCAGCTGTGTGCAAGGCAAATTCCCTAGCTGGACTATTGCTCCAGCCCCAGTTCCAATTATTTTGTACCAACATAATAAGAGATGCAGACATTTATCTACACTTAGGATTGAGCTCTATAGGGTGGATATTCCTCGGGACATCTAGTAATATATTCTAGTCTACATTCTTCTGGCTAGGTTTGTTTGTTTCTTTTCCTAATACCAACAGAACCCTTAAATCAGAGTTTGTCCCATGGTTTTACTCTTAGCTTATTATATTGCTCAGGACATTTGTCTGTCCCATGTCGAGGCCAGAGCACTTACTAACACCTTGCCCTGAAGCCATCCCATCCCATGATGGACCTACTTTTGGGGTGCATAGAATTAGAATCAATCTAAGGGCAACTGAGGTTTTAAGTTAGTAAATATGATGGATGTCCAGGAGTAACTATTTTAGAGTTAATTTACTCTTATGTCACAAATCATAGCCTTAACTGTCTTCTTGTTTCTACACAAAAATGCTTTGCTCTAGCATAAGAATATGTAAAGGACATACAGTAAAGAGAAAAACAGCCTTTCATTTACAACACAAACCTAAGGCTAGCAATTAGGAGACAGAGGGCTGTGAACAAAGAGTAACTGAACATCACGGAATGTTGAGGATTGAACATGGGTCAGCCCTGTGCAAGGCAAATGCCCTACCCACTGCTCTATTACTCTGGTACCCAAAATAGTTAGTCATCCTCATGTTACAAGTGGAAAAGCAGAAGCAAAGACTATCAATAATTTGCTCAGGGTAACAGACTTTACTAGTGATGCTTTTGTTATAGTTTTCAGGTCAAATTAGTCTGATTTCAAGTCTCACTCTTACATTTATTTTTCACTTCTATATTTTAAGGTATTTCTGATTTTAATTAGGAATTATATATTTTCTAGAAATTGGAGAAATTTTGAAATAATGAAAAAATGTTAAAATAAAGAAACTATGACATTGGTCATAAGAGGACTTTTTTAATTCAACCAATCAAGACACTTTTCAGGCCATTTTTAACATTCTTTGCCTAGTTTATTATCCTAGCAGTATAGAAATACATACATTACCAGTTATTCCATTATATAGTATGCCCCTCTTGAACACATCTGAAAGAAAATATCTCCTAAAGAGATTCCTGAATCCTCTAAAAATTCATGATTTTTGGGTCAGGGAGTTAGTACAGTGATAAGATGCTTGCCTATCAAGTTCCTGCCTAGGTTCAATAACCTGCACCATGTACCGTTCCCAGCTATGTCAGGAGTAATCCCTGGAGTACAGAGCTATGGGTAAGTCCTGATTCCAAAACTAAACAAAAAAATTTCTATATTGTCTCAGAAAAAATTTTTTCTTCAGTTACCTTAAGTTTACAGGAAACAAACCTCAAAGCAGCATTAGTCTAGAGTTCTATTGGGAGAAGTAGCTATAGAAAGGGTAGAGACCTCAGACTGACTGGAAGGGCTGACCTCTATGGAAAAGGAGATGGAGAGGGTAGTCAGTTTTCACGGGTTGGTTTATAGTGAAAATAAAGTGTGATAATACAAATGAACCAGTCAAAAGTTTGAGCTAATAATACTCAATAAACGAATTTCTTTTAGTCCTCATTTAAGAAAAGCATTGTAAGGAGGATAGTAGACTCTTACTACAAATATCCGCCCTGAGCATTTGCTTGCTTTACAGCAGTACTGTTACAATGGAAAGCAGATGAAAGGCCAATGGTTCTCTTCTGCTAAGAGTTAATGAGCAGACCTCAGGGATCCTGGAAACTAGAAAATTTTCTAGGTAAAATGTAGTGATAGAGAGGGCCAGAGCGATAGCCCAGCGGGTAGGGCATTTGTTGCTAACACGGCCGGCTATGCCGGCCCAGGTTCGATCCCCTGGCATCCCATATGGTCCCCCGAGCATTGCCAGGAGTAATTCCTGAGTGCATAGCCAGGAGAAACCTCTGAGGATTGCCAGGTGTGACCCAAGAAGCAAAAAAAAAAAAAAAAGGTAGTGATAGAAAGAATAGCGACAGATAATACAGCAGGTATCACAGCTTACTCTGCATATGGCCAACCCAGGTTTGATTCCCTCCATCCCATATGCTCCCCACCAGCACTTCCAGAGTAATTCCTGAGTGCAGAGCCATTGTTAAACTCCTGAGCATCATTGGGTGTGCCAAAATAAAAAGAAGAACGAAAAGAAGGAAAGTGTAAAGTCAATGTTCTTCATATTAAAAGTATAGAAATTCTTGCTTTTCTTTCATTTTATTTATTTGGGGGTGGGCTGTCAAGATACCCTGAAAACCCTAACAGTACTCGGGCCTCAGGCTCACAATTTGAGGTTCTTGGGGACCATATGGTGCCGGAATTGACCAGGGATTGGGTGCTTACTAGTTGTGTGTTCTAACCATTGCCTGTCTCCCACCCACATTGCTTTATATTAATTTAGTTTGTTTTCATTTTCATTGATTAAGAAAAATATATTTAAGCACCATGATTTACAAAGCTGTCAGCCAGGAATCCAGGCAACAATGTTTCCATCTCTAATCCCACCACCAGTGTTTACGTCCTTTCTCCAGAGTCCACAGGTTTCCTCCCTCTTCTCCTGGCATGCTCTAGCTTGCCTCAACAGGCATGTCTTAATGTTCATCTATTGTAGTTTGTGCCATGCTTACAGGTGTATTACTTTCTAGTGATTTTGATAAATAAAAATACCTTGCCTCTACACCTCCAATTTATCCCATCATCCCTCATCTTTACCCTTATATTACCTCCAGGACACTTTTCTTACTCTGCCTGTTTCTTTCCCTGACCTTCTATCTCTGTATACTAGGGGTCAAGAGTTTCCCCCACTGATTACTGGGATTCCCTTGTTATATTCTATATACCACAGATGTGTGAAATATCTTGTGTTATATGTATAAATATATTCATATGGAATATGAAACATATAATAAATTTAATATCTGTATTTGTCCTTATGACTTATTTTACTTAATATGATATCCTCCCAGTTCCATCGAAGCTGCAGCAAATCACATAATCCACATCCCCACCAACATAGGTTGTTTCTAGCCTATCTGATAGTATACCATCGTGTTGGTGTGAGAAGAAAAGCTTATTGTCATCTTGATTTGGATTTTCTGATAATAAATGGTGATAAGCACTTTTACATATGCCAACTGGTCATCATTTTGGCTGCACAGTATTCCATTCTTTTTTTACTTGTTGAATTCTTTTTAACTTGGAAGTTTTAAAAGGAAACATACAAACGTAACATACCATAATTTCATTATCCCCTCCTCTGTGGCTGAACATTTGGGTTGACTCCTCATCCCTTGTTTTAGTACTAAGTGCTTCCAGTGAAAAAAAAAGTGCATATCTTTTCAAGTGAATACTTTTGTCTGAGTAGATGACAAGAAATGATATTGCTTTGTAATATTAAAGTTTTATTCTTACCTTTTTTAGTGCCAAACCCAGTGGTGCTGAGGGATTACTCCTGGCTCTGCACCTGGGAATTACTCCTGGCAGTGCTCATGGTACCATAAAGGATGCCAGGATTGAACCCAGGTCAGCCATGTGCAAGGGGCAAACACCCTACCCATTATCCCATTGTTCCATGCAAGTCAAACACTCTACCTACTATTTCATCACTCTGGATGAGGGCCACCATTTTCCACATTCAGACTCCTCTCTCATCAGAGCTCCACCCAGCAGAAGAGCTGATCATAGCCCTGCTCATGCAGCTGCTTGAGGCTGCGCGGGTTCATCAATAAATGCTGGAGATCAGAGGTGATTTACAAGAGTATCCCATCCGCACTGCAGAGCCTGCCAAGCTACTGTGTAGTATTTGATATGCCAAATACCAGTAACAATTATAGACCTCTTCCCATGACCTGATGGAATGGTTTGAGACTTTATGTTCCTGGAAGCAAGATGCCCTTGGGCTCTACTAGCATGTGACAGGACATATAGAGATGTTACCGGTGCCTGCTCGAGCAAACTGATGATGAACGGGAAGACAAGTGATACAAGTGACCCTTATTATTACCTTTTTTTAAAGAAATTTTCCTTGAGCTAAATCATACAATATTCCTACAAATATCGATGGGTTGTTCTCTTTATACCACATCCTCACCAACATAAGTTGTTTCTTGTCATTTTGACATATGTCATTCTTGATGGCTTGAGATAGCTCATTGTCAAACTTGATTTGGATTTTCCTGATATGGGGATGAGCTCTTTTTCATATGCCATGGCCATCATTTCTATTTTCTTCAAAGAAGTTTTTATTCACTTCTACACTCCATGTTTTTGATGGGATTATTGAATTTTATGTCATTGATCTCATACTTCTCTACTAATTATATTTTAGCAATTTTTTGTTTCAAATATTAAGTCTTCTAGATATATGCTATTTGCAAATATTTTTTATATTTGCTTATCTACTGTATCACTGTCTTCCGTTCACTGTTGCTGCGGCGGGCACCAGACATCTCCATATGACCTATCTCATGCAGAAATAGGCCAAGAACATCTGCTCTCTAGGCTAGAAGAGCCTCAAACCATTCTATCAGGTCCTGAAATAGTCTAGAGTTGTACTGTTATCAAATATCAAATCTGCCAGTAGCTTGCCGGGCTCTGTCGTAATGGGTAGCATCTCCTGTGGTCATCTCTAAATCCAACATATTGATGAACGGCGTCAAGCCAGTCGGGCTATGATAGGGTGGTCTGCTGAGTGGAGTTCTGGCAAGGAAGTCTAGATGTGGAAAATCAGACTCATGGAGTGGAGGTAGACTAGCATTGTGAAGGCTCTGCTGGGGTGGCGGGCCAGGGCTAGAACCTGCCATCCCTCCTGGGTACCTCATAGTGACTGGGCACAGTGAGAGCCAGTGCAGCTCTGCCCATGTCTGTCCTTATATTTGCTATTTACAAATATTAATATTTTCATTATACCAATGTAAAATTGAAATATTTGATGAGCTTATAAATTAGGCTGGTCTGTGACTGAATGGACACTTAAACTTGGTAAAAAAATAGAAGCTTGGGCCAACCAATTACTGGTTATTGGGAAAAGATAACCTGGTTGAATAAATTATAAATATTAAAATTAAAATTTAACAGACATTAATATTTTTATCTTAGTTGTGATGAAATAGTACATTTTGAGAAGTTATTTGTGAAGAAATAGTGCATTTATAGCATCCCGTGACATTTATTTGAACTCTTAATTTACGAAGTTTTAAAAGAAACATAAACAACATACACTTTAGGTGTAAAAAAATAAAATGGTACACCTGAAACTTATATAATGTTACAAACTAATGTAAATGTTATCAAAGAGAATAAACAGAGTATTTATAAAAATGTAAAGAAGAGCAAATTACGCACAAAGTGGATTTTCCCTCTTTGGATTTACCTCCCAAAACAAATACATTTTCATATCTTCCCTAAGTAAAATAAGCTGAGGTCATTGTTCTTGGGGTTAAAAAATAAATATTTGATGCTTACGTACCATACTTTCTCTCTCTCTTTCTCTGTCCCCTCTCTCTTTTCTCTCTTTAAGTGTTTTGGCTACATCCATGTGTCCTCAGGGTTTACTTCAGTTTAGTGATTGATGTCACTCCTTGTGGTGCTTAGACCCTGGTTATTTATTTGCCTATGGTCACTAATCATTAACCATATTGTCATTTTACTTAAAAATATTCTTATTATGTGACTTTTATTATAACATTATATAAATTTTATGTATAATTAAAAATCAACCTGAGTATTCTGCGTTAAGGTAACCACTGAAGGTCACATATAACCTACAGTTTTCATTTTATTTTGTTTATCCATTTTTCTCTGTGTTCCTTATGAGGTAAACTCATACATGACCGAAGAAATTAGGAGAGAAAATCATACAATTAGTGTCTTTTTTCTGGTATGTTTCACCAAAGTATTATAATTTCTAGCTTCAATGAATGTTATTGTGAATAGTAGGGATCTCATCTTAGTTATAGCTTTGTGTATATATTATAGTCTTTTAGATTTTTTAGCTTAAGTTAATGGTTATTTAGGTTTATGTCTTTTATTTATTTATTTATTTTTTACAATGTTGTTCATGATGAATTGTTAGACATACAACATCCCACTACCCAAACCTCTACCATTTCCAAATTTTCCTAATCACCTCTCATTCCAGATCTTCAATAATTTATTTCATATATTTTGGTATAAATAGTTTGCTAAAAGGTGATAAAAAATGTTTCCTTGGAAGAAAGTTAGTGAAGATAGCCTTGTATCTCACCATAGGGTCATTAAGACTTGTGTAAGGAAGATTACTAACTTGTTGCTACAGGTTAAGCATGCGTGTTTATATTTTGTTAACATAGATTGTTTGTCTTCTACTTTACATCCGTCCAATGGTAGTGTGCTACTCTTGGTTTATCAGTGTTGTAAGAGTTTGAGATGTCAACCCAGGAATTCCAAAGTTTTACCAAGGTGAAAATCTGGAGTTAAATTTTTAACTGGGTGTGGCTTTCAGGCATCAACATGACTGCTGAGGCTTCCCAAAGAACATGGAGATGGAGGTAAGTTGCCCACCACCAGCCTGCAGCTCAACGTTTTAGTCAGAAAACCCACATAAGTGAATTTTTTCAGCAGATAATTGGGCTGGGTGAGGGCTTACCCTGAGCTATGCAGCACGTGGTGATTTTGGGAGTGGAGGTTTTTGGCTGCGAGGCCTCTGGGTGGATCTGGGCTCATCTGTCCTCTTCTGGTGTGCCCTGGATGATTCAACCTTGTGTGGTCAAAAATCTTTGCAGCATAAAAGAGATTTCTTTAGGAGTCTGGTGCGAGAAGCAGTTCATAGGCATGACTCTACCAGCTCTGTGCTATTGCATAGAGTACTGTAATAAACATGTTGGAGACATGTTATATTCATATGTATATATCTAGGTTTTTATTATTCTATTTTCATATAGCTACCTGCAAGTGGGATATATGGAATTTCTATTTTAGTTTTTTGAGAAATCTTCATAATGCTTTCTATGAATTACTGTATCAATCTATATTCCTGCCAGCAGAAGAGAAGGTTTCCATATCTTCTTCAACACTTTTTTATAGCACTCTAAAATCTCTTTCTTTAAAAGTGCTGCACCGAATATATGTATTTCTCATTTAAAGTAAATTTAAATCAGGTTTTCATATGTTTAGAGCAATTTACAATGTTTTAATTTGGATTCCTGTTTATGGAACTACACTAATTCTTATTGAAATCAGAAAGTAATTTATTACAAATATGCCTTCTGAAAGTGTAAATGAAGACCTTGAAAACAGAAACACTATTTTTGGTACACAGCCCAAAACAAAACAACTCCTGTGGTAAAAATAACATTGATAAAAAACCAGTGGACATTCTTTCAGTATCTATATAGCAAAAGTATTGTTTTCATAAAAAGCCATTGCATTGGTTTTGATGTGGTTTAGGCATGAGAGTGAGAGAATAGGTAATGGTCAGTTCTTTGCATGCAACATGGTGAATGGTGTAGATCAAGATTTTTAATAGACATCAGATATAAGATATATTTAAGGAAACTTGATACAAGAAAAGAATTTCTCTACATATGAAGATATTTCTCCACTATCACTTATCAAGCATTTAGTTTGCATCACTACCACCTGATAAACTCATTGTATTACTTAAGTCAATTAATTAGAGCTACTACTGCCTACCACTTTATATCATTTTTATTTTATAGAAAGAAGTATATTAAAATGTTAAAAATATGCTCATCTTGCATAGACTTTATATAGTAAATGGTACATTTAGCCACAATACTGTATGTTTCTCCCTAGTGGTAAGGGCTATATCACAATGAACATTATAAATTAATGATTTATATGTTTTCCTAAGATTATCTGAGTTAACTGTTCTTTTCAGCCAATGTGTGCTTATGAGGAATGTTAATTGGTATAGTATTTTCATAATTATTGTTCAATCATTTGATGCAGAATGCTGTATTCCTCCCCTCTTGAATGAATATCTATTGTTATCTAACATGAAATAAGGACATAAGGTCTAGAATTTGTGAAAGATTTAGGATATCTGGCCATAGACAAAGAAATGATTGCCCATCATCAGTGAGATTAACTGCCTTTTATTATGCCTATGCAAGGAATTACATTAAGGAAAGCCTTTCTTTTCAAATAGGAAACCAAAATCATCCCAGAGACAAAGAGCTGATTTATAAATCAAATAAAACCCTATCACTTCTTAGTTTCTCTAGTAGTCATACAGCTATGTATGACCTAGAACATAGAATGGCTGGTGTAGACTTCCAGCTCTCCATATTTGGAGTTATTAGAAATCCATACAAATGATTTGATTATGCAACACTTATAAAATCATTGCCATTTTTTTTTGTCATATAGTCATTAGAATTTGATGTTTTTACTGCAAATCTAGTTTTGTTCAATAAATGAGAGTCTCATATGGAATGAGAATGTGCATATATTAAACTAGTTGACTCCTGAAGGAATAAACTGGATGAAAGGGCTGATCAGAATGGAGGAGGATTAAACAGGACTTCCACTGATAACCTGTACAAAGTATATACTTAGATCTTAATTTATAGTAATGTGTGGCTGATAAATATAATACAATGCCTCTTCAATAAGAACTATATATATAATACAGTTGATATACAAAAATGTATATATGGTTTTTGCCCTTACCTCCCAGGAACTTGCTCTCTAATGGGACAGACAACAGGTGAGATTTATAATATGCAGGTTCAGTAACTACTGTGCCGAGATGAGGGCATGATTAGGCCTTGACTACAGGCAAATAATTGTCAACCTTTTGCCACTATCCTACAGCTTTAAGTAAATGACATTTCTGTGTTAGAAACGGCAGTAATATGTAAGGGTAATGAAAGGCCTGTTCAAGGGTCAGATTGCTAGGTCTAATTCAAGTAATTATACTTGATGAGCAGCCAGAAACTCCATAGTAATGAGTGAACTAATGGACTGCAGTTTTAAATAAATATTTTCAACATATTTATTTTGATTTGCTATTTGTATCATATCTTTTTAAATAACTTTTTTTCTTATTACAAATTAATACATGATATTCTGAAACATAATAGAAACAAATTATTCTTTTAAATTAAGTTTGCCAACTAGAGATGAAGTTGACATTTTGCTCCTCATGATGATCATAAATATTGAGTATTCTTGGCTTCAAAACGAAATAGTCTTAACACATATGATACTTATGGCTGCCTCTTTTGTTCTGCATTTTTAATTAGTTTCATTTAGTATGTAATTTAATGTGATGTTGGCTTTTCCCACACAAAATGAGTGACCCAGGTGCAGTATTTCTGAAGGCTACACAGTTTTCCTTTGTGAAATTTATCCTGAAACTTAATTTATTCAATTAATCCTCTTCTGTTTTAAAATTTAGGAACAAATTGGGAGAAGTGAGTTATGCAATATTGATCATAAATATTTGATGAAAGAACAATTTCTTGCATTTCACATTTTTGTACTTCTCAAAACAATTCTGAAAATAAAAATGTGTGTTTTGCATTATCTTTGCCTATTAGCCATAAGTATAATACAGGGTAAAATCCTAAAGTACAATTGCTCTATAGACAAAAAACTTAAGTTTCTCTCCGAAGGTTAATTGAATTACACTTACAATTAAAGTTCAAGAACTATTGTCTCCCACAGAACCAGTGCAATAATACCTTTAGTAATTGTGTTTCAAATTGGTATAATAAAAAATAAAAAATAAAAATAAAAAAATAAAAATTAAAAGAAAAACTATTACTCTTACACATAAAAATATACAGATCCCCAGATCAACCTGAGTGAAGTAATATTTGAAATCTCTTTCACATTTAGAGGTAAAATTGTGATATTATTTTTAGTAGAACTCCATATATGTGGTTCTTTAATATAAATACTATCATACAAAATATTTTTTAAATTTTATTTATTTCTTTATTTTTGAGCTTTAGGTCAGGTGTTGCTACTAGATCTTCGCTCAGGATTTACTCCTGGCTGTGTAGGTGGACCATATGAGTTTCAGGATCAAACCCAGGTATTTTAAGAATTTTTAAGAGAGATAAATTTATTGACCCATTTTTGAACTCCCAAATACCACATGTTGTACTGGAATTTACATAGACTGTTTTCAAATATTTAGGGGTGCTATGATCATTTAATCTTGGCTCCCAGGTGCAAAAGAGTCCAAAATGGAGTGAGGGGAAAGCTTCTTCCCTAGTGGTGTTGGGAAAACTGGGCTTGGCGACATGCTAAAAAAATAATTTGGACCTGTGTCTAACACCCATCCCCCCAAAAATACAGCAGAACAAAATGGATTAAAGATCTCAATATCAGACTTGAATCATAAGTACAGTGAAAATATGGGGCAAAAACCCTCCTCAACACATTGAAGCTAAAGGCATCTTCAAGATGAAACATCACTAACAAAGCAACTAGAAGAAAATATAAACATATGGGACTACATGAAACTAAAAGCTTCTGCACCTCAAGAAACAGTGACTAAGATACAAAGGCAGTCCACAGAATGGGAAGAATATTCACCCAATAACCATCTGATAAGGGGTTAATATCCAGGATATATCAGGCACTGGTAAGAGCTTTTACAGAAGAGAAAACAGACAACCCCATCAAAAATGGGGAGAGAAAAGTAAACAGAAACTTTTAGCAAGGAAGAGAAATTTGAATGGCCAAAGACATACGAGTAAATGGTCATCATCACTAGTCATCAGTGAGATGCAAATCAAAACAACAATGGAGAATATCATTTCACACCACAGAGACTGGCACATATCAAAGAAAGCAAGAACAGCAATTCAGCAGCATGAATATGAGGAAAAAGGAAGGAACCCTCGTCCATTGTTGGTAGGAATGTCAGCTGGTACAGCCTTTCTGGGAAAATAATATGGACATTCCTCCAAAGACTAAAATTGAACTCCCATTTGGCCCAGCCATGCCA